>MU225495.1:486899-536432 GCA_018584345.1 Thuja plicata | reverse complement strand
CAAATACCTGGATCCCAAACTAATCTCAGGGGAGCTGCTCTACCGACCCACCGTGTGTAGCTAACATAATCATCAGACTCTGATCTGTGAAGCCACTCTAACCATAATCGTACGACAACCAATCCAAAACCCGGCTCCCAACTCACTGCAAAACCAATCATGCCCAATTGCCAGGTGCTGCTGCCATCTGTGAGTAAGGACTCGATCCAACTGAGAACCTCACTCCAACCGAAATCTCCCGCGCCTCTACCAACCAGTGCTGGAGAAAACCAAACTTCCTGTCGATTGGTTCCAGAAGTGAGAACCACTAAAAAGAGATTTCATGCCTCTCAATCCTTCTCATGCACAACAACATTTTGAGCATTGGGGCTTGGATTTTGTTGGACCTCTGAAGGCAAGTAGGGCTCGAAGGTGCTGGTATATCGTGGTGGCGACATAATACCTAACAAAGTGTGTGGAGGCACGGGCTTTACCGGACAACTCGACAACGAGTACGGCGAAATTATTATATGAGAAAATCATTACAAGGTACGACATCCCTATCTAGTTGACAAGTGACAGAGGTCACTTCGTGAACCATGTTATCTGGTTGCTCACAACAAAGTTCAAGATTTTTCACTTGTTATCAAGCCCATATTACCCTCGAGCCAATGGCCAAGCAGAAGCTACAAATAAAATCTTGGTGTCGGTGATATACAAGTCCTGCAGAGTAGAGTAAGTAGATTAGGAGGAGAAATTACCATCGGTACTCTGGGCATATTACACAACATACAAAGTAACGACCGGTCAAACATCGTTCCAATTGACATTCAGACAGGAAGCGGTTATTCCTACCGAGTTCATGGTTCCAAGTCTAAGGATAGCTATTGAAAACATATTAGGTGATATGGAGAGTCTACGCGAAAGGTTGTATAACCTGAACAAGTTGGATGAGCGTAGGATGATGGCGCAATGGGCGACGAAGGTGGCGCAACATCGGTGGAAGGCATGGGATGATAAGCATTTTAGATAGGTCCGGTTCACCCCATGGCAATTGGTGTTAAAATACAAAGGGAGGAATGAGATCAAGCCTGGAAAGTTCAAAGTAAAGTGGTTGGGTTTATACCAGGTCCGGGAAGTTGGTGGGAATTGAGCTATCAAATTATGGACACTAGACGGAAGTGAGATCCCCGATGCGGTGAACGGATCTAAGTTGAAGCCCTACCAAGAAAGGCGAAGGCAACTGGTAGGACGACCCGAGCCGACGGAAGGCGCCGCACGATGAAATAGATTAGGAATTAAAAGAATAAAAAATAAAATAAAAGCAGGCCGTACGGTGAGACCATCATAAGACAGTCACTACCCGGTGGTGACCCCGAGCGTGGTAACACCGTCAGTGGAATTACTACTGGTGGGACCACTGGATAGTGGTAACACCATGGTGTTCACCGGCGGCAATAAAAGTCGTAGGCCCAAGGCCTTTGCTCCAAACGGATAGAGACAGACAGTTTAAAAAGTCACGATGAGGAGGGCATACACCACCGAACAGTGAGGAGTTTGAATTAAATACCATATGAAACACATAGAGGAGAGAAATAACAAGTACCGTACGACAATTTGGGGTGTAGACCTACGACAAGGAAGAATCAAAATGTAATCATCATAAGAAAACAAAAGCACCACATTGCAAAAGAAGGGAGCCTGCGCTGGAATAGAAGAGGACCGCTGCGACCTGACATACCGACATTGGACACACTCGAGACAAGAGTGATGAGCCGCAGTATACAAGTTGTACGACTACACAAGGTCAGTGGTTAGGGATTGCGAGTGGATTGGTCATCATTTTCATTTTTTTATTAACCGAACCAGCCAATAAAAACGAAACAATTATTGGATTCAGCAAGGAAAAGAAATTGGAGAAAACAGTTACAGGCGGCCTCGAGTAGTTCCTCTGGAATGAATAGGGATGCGAGAACACTACCATCTGGCGTGAAGATTGCAGGGAGGATGGACACGAATTCTTGTAAAAAGAAAAAGTTAAGGCCGAAGGTGCAAATGGCTGCCCAAAAAGATGTCATGACAGCACAAACAGTTGTGTTCGAAGGGCTGAATGGACTAGAGTGTCGGAAATGGTGGCAGGATACTCCCGACACTGATTTGATGAAGAAAAGACTGAGGAAAGCGAAAGTGCAGTGGGCCATCGAGATGCTAGTATTTTGCATCCACGACTATGAGGGTCCTCTACGGGTGATGATTGAGATATTCAACAGGTTCTCACTCTTGAGCACGTTTGAGTATTTGGGGCATGAATTGAAGGTTTCCTTCACGACCACATAATTCACAAGAGTATTTGGCATACCTGGCTGGAATGGCAAAAAGATTGATATAAAGGCGAAGAAGATGATGAGTGATGAGAAAGAGTATTGGATCATAATAGTGTCACGAACTCTCCCACCCGCAGAGTTGGACTCGATGGCAAAAAATTTTAAGGATATAGGGACTGCACCAGCAGGATAGAAGAGGATGCGCCAGGTAGTTTCGAAGTCTGAGTCCGAGGATGTAGACAGTGGCAGAGAGACTACCTCCGAGACTTCGGACGCCTCTGGGGATGGAGGTAGTAAAGTGGCGAAGGACAGTGTCGTAGATTTTGTAGTCATGGAGTCAGCAGCTACTACACTAGTTTTATTCGCTCCATCTCTCCTGTCAATGACGTCACATTTGACTCCATCAGCTACAGTGGGTTTTGGGACCATAGCGACCATACCTGCGTTCGGCCAGATGAGGATACCTGTGAATATGGCACTAGCAGTAGTGAAGGGAGTTGCACCACCTTTAGTGGGGTTGGCCGAGCGACCTTTAGCAGCAGAGGAGGTAGTGGAGACTAGAGCAGAGTCCATGGCCGCGGAGTTGCCTAGTGGAGCGTTGCCTGGCAGAGAGTTGCAAAGTGTGGAGATAGAGCCACAAACGGAGACAGAGATAGTCGGGACAGAGTCTGAAAGAGTAGAGCCGCCTGGTGAGTCGCCCGAAGGGACATACATAGGGGGGAGTAGTGCTATGACGAAGGAGGAGGCAACAGTAGTGAACTCCTGGCTCAGCGAGTATCATTTGACACTAATGCCATCAGTTGGGAGGACTCCTACTTCCCCATGGCGAATGTTACCTCCTCATCACGAGATAGTGGATCTCGATGAGGGGAACCCAATTATTAGGGAGATAGTGTTGGAACAGGAGCACTCGATGGAGAGAGATCCTTTGCCTGGGACGGAGTTAGAGCAGGAGCACTCGCCGGAGAACAACACCTCGCCTACTGGATAGCTGGCAGAGACTTTTGAACATGACCACATACAAGAGTCTCTAAGGGAGATTGGTGGTAGTGGCTTGGAGAAGGATCTGCAGGAGGTGGTCGCCGGAGCCGGGTGGGTTGTGGCCTCTGCTCAGTCACAGGCTCAGGAGGGAGTGGTCCAGGAGCTAGAGCGGTTGTTGACTTTTGTATGTGGGGGATGTGCTCCGACATTCACAGCATGTTATGAATCTCGGGGATGGCCGATTATGGAGTTCATGACTATGTTGGAGAATTGGGCTCTCCGGTAGAGAGTTGGCGAGAGTCAGGTGGATGCCCTGATCCGGGAGATCGAGCAAGCCTTCAGAGAGGGTTATTATACCGTTAGGCAGAGAGAGCACATCTTTTCCACACATGAGGCCGCACGGGTGGAGTTGGCTACTCAGTTGCAGGCAGTGCAGGGAGAGTTGGCTCACCACAGGATGGCAATGGTCTGTGAACAGGAGGCATGGGGAGTGGAGAGGACAGCCATAATGGATGGAGGGGAGGGCGAGCAAGTGGCATTGGTAGCTCAGTTGGAGGAGGTTCGTGCAGAGAAGGTTGTGCTAGAGTCTTGTCTAGCCAATTCTATGGAGATTGTGGATGCGAAGGAGAAGAAGCTCTTAGAGGCAGCAATGATGGTGAAGAAAACCATGGAGCGGAAGATGGTAGCTGATTGCGACTTGCAGTTGAGGACACATCAGGTGTACGAGTTATGGGCTTGTATGACAGTTGTCACACCACCACCCGAGCCTACATCCTCAGGGACGCATTCTCAACCTCCTTGCTCTTGATTTATTTGTGTCTTGTCGATTTGTTGGGTTGGCATCATTCTATTTTGTTGTGCGTCGTCGAAGACGACTTTTTTTTGGGGGGGGGGGGATGATGTTGTTGGGAAGTAATGATAATGTGGTTAAGTGTCGTTATGTTGTTAGTGTAATCGAGGGTTAGGCAGTTATGGGTTGTGACGGTTCACCTCGCACCCCCTCGGGTCTAAATCTGTACTCTCTCAGATGAAATATATCATGATGTATATGGAGAAATAGTGTCTTGTGGAGTATGAATACTATATGTAAACGTTTCTCACATTAATGAAAAGGTTGACAGTTCTCTAATATTGCATTGCCTTACATTTCTGGCTATTTGTATTATGTATTAAACCACTTTACCCGAAGTGGTAAACATTCTTCCTTGCTGGTTGCAAACCTATGGCCTCTTGTTTTTCTTCCTCTCTCTCACTTTTCCTCTCTTCTCATAACAAGCAAATAGAATACCTTTTAGGGCAAATTAGAAAACATATGTAAAAAAAAAACTAGGAAAAAGTGCTTGTTTTTTTTGTTTTTTTATTAGGCAGCCGTGACTGCTGCCGGCCGGGTCATGGAACGAGGTTCAAAACCCGTCCATCTCTACTCGGCTCGCAGGTTGTCAAAACTCGCACAACCCGTAGTGAGTTATGAATCATTGTTCAATGCTCAGGGGTTTTATGGGCCTTTGTGGGTTCTATCGCTGTTTTGTGAAGGGATATACATAGTCAAAAAATCCTCTCATAGATTTGACTCGGAAGGATGCATTTGAGTGGACATACAGAGCTTAACAATGTTTTGACAAACTCAAGGAATTATTGAGCTCTTGCCTGGTTTTAGTCACTCCAAACCTCAACAAACCATTCGAGATACATTGTGATGCCTCAGGAGAAGGTGTTGTGGCGGTCTTAATGCAGGATAAGCACCCTATTGTATTTGAGAGAAAGAAGTTGAGAGATGCCAAGAGGAGTTATAGCATATACGATAAGGAAATGTTAGCCATTATGCATGCCTTGGCTAAGTTCAGACTATATTTGGTGGGCAGTAAATTTATAGTTAAAACCAATCACAACAGTCTGAAACATTTACTTGGGCAAAAGGATTTGAACGATAGGCAGCAAAAGTGGGTCATCAAATTGCATGCTTATGATTTTGACAGTCTTTGTCAAGGGGAAAAAAAATATTGTTGTTGATGCCCTATCCAGCAGACCTCATTTGAGTGCTTTGGGAGTGATAGCAGATGACTGGAGGGAGTTGATCTCAGCAGAGTATGTAAAGGACACATGGGCCACTGGGATCATAGGTGGCACTATTCGAGATGACAAGTACATTGTTGTAAATGATTTGATCATTTACAAGGAGAGGATCTTCTTGGTGCCCGGGTCTGCTATTAACTAGAAGATTTTGAGAGCTTTCCATGACTCACCTATGTGAGGATATCAAGGATACTTCAAAACTTATAGATAGGTGAGAGAGCGCTTCACTTGGAAGGCACTCAAAACAGATGTGTTATAGTATGTGAGAGAGTGCCCGGTGTGTCAACAAAATAAACATGACCACTTGTTTCTAGGTGGTTTGTTGCAACCCCTACCCATTCCGGAGAGGAAGTGGGACAGTGTGTCGATGGATTTTATCACGGGCCTACCCAAGGTCTAAGGCAGGGATTGCATCTACGTGGTGGTGGACCGACTGACTAAATTTGTGCACTTCTTTGCCATTGTGTCTGCATATACAACGGTACTGGTAGCGGAGTTGTTTTTCAGGGAGATATTCAAGTTGCATGGATTGTTGCGAACTATTGTTAGTGATTGGGATAATAGGTTCATGGATCTCTTCTGGCAGGAGCTCTTTAGATTGTGTGGGACAGAGCTTACCCCGAGCGCTAGCTACCACCCTCAAATTGATGGTTAGACTGAAATAGTTAATAAATGGGTTGAGGGGTATCTCTGTAATTATATAGAAGGGCAATAGAAGGCATGGGTGAAGTGGTTGCACCTCGGTGAATACTGCTACAACACTACGTATCACATGTCTATTCAGATGACACCATTTATGGCCCTCTGTAGGTATGATGCTCCTAGTTTTCTGGATATAATTGTTTAGCGATAACAGGTTGCCTAGGGCCAAGGATTTTCCGTAGGAGAATCAAGATATCATGAGGTCTTTGAAGGAAAATATGCAGAAGGCTCAGAACCAACAGAAACAGTATGCAGATCATCACAGAGTAGAACAGTCATTTAAGGTGGGTGATATGGTTTATCTCATGTTGTAGCCATACAGACAGACCACTCTTAAGAGGAGTGGTTAAAAAAAGTTGAAGCCACGATACTATGGATCTTTCAGAGTAATCAAGAGAGTAGGGAAGTGGCTTATGAGTTGAAGTTGTCAGCAGAGAGTAAAATACATAATGTATTCCATGTGTCACGCCTCAAAAAGGCAATGGGACACAATGTGGTGCTTTCAACAGAGTTACCTCCTCTTTATGATGAGGGAAAACTGGTTTTAGTTCCTGAGGCTATCTTGGATACCAGAGAATGTACGCTTCGGAGGACTATCAGAGAGTACCTCGTGCGGTGGAAGAATGTCTCGATTGAGGATGCTACATGGGAGAGTGAGGACATCTTACAGCATCCAGAGCTGAGATTGCTTGAGGACAAGCAATTTCAAGGGGGCAGACTATAATGTCCCCTTTCTAGTAAGTTATGACATGACTTGTTGTTAGCCCGTTTCATCATGGTCTCGAGGGCTAACTGGGACTTTAGAGGGATCCTGAGATTATTTGGCCTAGTCAAATTCAGTTTCGGGCCAAATGGAGTTCATTTAATGGAGTTATGAAGGCCTTTACTATTTTTAGTAAGTCAGCAGGGCCCCGGTGCTTTCACATTTTCAATGATAGGAGTTGGAATGTCTTGTCAAGCTCTTTCCAACGAGCTATTATACATGAGATTCCGAGTTCGATTGCTATTTTATTTTAATGCCTGAAGATTTAATAGTTTATTTTTAATAAAGTGACAATTATATTAAAAAGGTACATTTGATTAAAGTCACTTATTATTTAAAAGTATATTTTATACATCAAGTGGGAAAAGATATTTTAATGGAAAATTGATTTAGCCCACATTGGCGAGATGAAAGGGGAAGCTAATGGAAAAGTGTTTAAAAAGAGAAGATGGTCTCATTTTCAGCATGCTTGGATTAAATACGAAATTGGGGAGTTTGTGGAGATTTGTTTCACAAGGGCTTGGAGGACAAAAACCCTCTATGCTAGCATTCTTCTTGCCATTGAAAGACACAATCGGAAGGATTTGATTTGAGTTTCAAAGAAAATATCTTGCTGCTACAGTGACGCTGCTACAGTAATTGCTATATTGCTGGAAATTAGATTGTGAGGTATTTGTTATTACATTTGAAAGAGATTGTAAGTTTCGTGGGAGTTTGATTTAAAGGAATAAGGTTTGAGTTAAAGATGAACTGCTGGTAAACAATTCGTGTCTATTTAGGAGGTCTGTGTATGATCAGAGCTGGCCGTTCCAGCTTCTAAACCACTCCCAGCTAGCCATATAAGTCTGAGACAACCACAAAGGGGGCCGTACCTGCCTGTACTACTTCAGCGCCTAGTTTTACCAGCCTGCAGACTACTGTATCAGGTTTGTACAGACTCAAGAAGGGCAGAGGGAGTGTCATGCCAACTTATAGCTGTATACGAGGTGCCATACAAGTCATAAGGGAGTCAAATCAGATCTGCAAACTAAATCTGGAGCTGTGTTTTGCTAGGCAATTCACTGTTGTTGATTTGACTGAGTAATAAGTCATAACATATGTAAAATTGGTCTTCATTTTCAGTATTGAATGTTAAATTAATTCTGAACTGCTGTTGGAAGCATTGTAATGCATTGAGTTATTCAATAGTTGGTTTTCATCAATAATTAATCGGATAGCTATTGCAATATTGCAACTCTTTGTTAGTTACTATAAGTGCAAAAAGGGTGTTTCCTGTGTTTGGTTAGTTTGTTATTTGTATGCCAACTGTTTGACTAATTCCTAAGTGATCTAGAAGAAGGGGAAGTGCAAACATTTAGCGGCAAACAGGGCGGGCCTTTACACAAGTGGTATCAGAGCTAACTTATTATTAGGCAACGGATGGGGACGTCACAATCTCCCCTCCTTCAAGTTGGAGGAATTGTAGTTTTTCCCTTGTCACCTTGAAGGAATGTGTCAAGACTTTGATTCTATGGTGAGCAATGTTTCTTCTACATTAATCAAGGATGCTATCTATTGCAGTTTGAGGTTAGACAATTGGTACTTCTTAAGATTTTAGAAGTGATGGAGGCAGTTTGGATATGAAGAATTCAGGTAAGGGGACATTACAAGTGGTATAATAGCTAATGAACCTGTCAGCTAGTGGGAAAACGTTTAAGATTAAGAGAAAATTAAGACAATTCAGGAACTAGTATTGGAATTTTAATAAACTATCCGAATGAGTGAAAACGCGATAAGGTGACAGCAGAAGCTTCATCAAAGATCAGCAAACAAGAAGAAACGATTACAGAGAAAAATGAATACTTCAACAAACGCATGACAATTTGTGGCATAACAAAGAACATGCAACAAAAATTGGCTCAAATGTTGGGAATGATAACACAAACCATAAACAACAATAGTAATGGCAACAATAGATGCAAAGGAGATCAATCCATCAATGACTGAACTTCAACTAAACATATGCCTACAACAAGTTTGGGGCCAATGACACCAATATTTCCACCTAGAAGAGAACATCAAGCAGGTATTGAACCTAAATTGGTTGATGTACAAGATCAATTCCGATAAGATTAGATAAAGGGAGGATTACAACATGATGTCTCTAAGAGACTACATGCATCTTAGTATGAAGCGCTTGCATAAAGGACATAGAAATCATTACTTGGACCTAAGTAGAAAAATTGAAAAGCTTGTACACTTAAATGAACAAGAGAGGAATGATTGTGTTTCAAATATTGCATTGAGAGTTTCACACACACACACACACACACACACACACTCACACACACACACACTCATCTAACCAAGAATCACAACAAAGGACATTAAAGACTTTGGAGGATGAGGTACCAAAGATAGTAAGTGAGGGTAGATTAGCAACTAGGTGTCATGAGACCCTAAATCGATATAAGCAAGGAAAGGATAAGTTAATAGATGTTCATGAAACCTTACAAACCAAAAATCAAGGTGAAATAACTAGACACTTCAAAGGACAAGAAGACAAAGGAAGAATTGATGAATTAGAAAACATAGATGAGACCTATGACTCGAAACATTGTCCAAAGAAATCAGATAAGGAAAGTTTGGAAGAAGATAGGTTAGATTTTGGAAACAAGGATAACTTTCAGCTAGTGACTAGTCCCTTGTTTGAGGTTAAGCCAATAGGACCAATGATAATTCTATTTTGGAATTGGATAAGGAATTTACTCCGGAACCGTGTGATGAGGGCAAAGTTAATCACAAAACTAGGGTTTCATTCACACTTTTCACCAATGCAGAGTTAAGACATGATTAAAGTAGTGAGATAAGCCCTAGTGGTGTTACCACCAGCCTTTCTCCTAACAATCTACAAGAGATTGGAATTTACAGCCATACATTTCATTCTTTTGATCAACAAACAAATGTTGGTTGCTTAAATTTGGTTGAAAGAAGAATATTCATGCCTCCTAAACAAAGTAATTGTTTTCCCATAGTAACGGCAACAATTAATGACCAAGTGTGAATTGGACCATTGCTATCTTTAAAGGAGTTAAGGGTGAGAAATCCTACCTGTTCAGTCAGATTTTCTCCATGACCATGAATAGTGATTCTCACCAACATTCAAGTTGGAGGATTGTGTCAAGAATTTGATTCTATGGTTGAGCAAAGGTTCTTCTACATTAATCAAGGATGATATCTATTGCAGTGTGAAGTTAGACAACGGGCACTTCTTAAAATTCGAGAAGAGATGGAGGCAGTTTGAGTATGAACCGATTGTTGTAATTAGAGTGATGCAAAATCAGTGTGATGGTTTGTTCTTAAGACTGATCTGGAACCCTGGAATCAAGATAACTTATGAAGAGTATAGTAAAATTGCTCATATAGTGTTAAAGCTTGAGGCCTTCGAAAGGCTATCTTCTAAGAAGTTTGTGCAACATTGGAATGTTTAGAGTTCTTCATCTTGGCAATTTCCAAGTGATTACTCTTACTCCACAAGATTATGTTTTGAATAGATGGCATTACAAGCCTTGGAACTCAGACGTTTACATGATGGATAGACTAAATGAATGGCTTCATAGAATGATGCAGTTCAATGAGCTCATTGGCATCCACATAAAGTGAGGAATAGGGGTTGGAACATTCTACAAACTTAATTGGGATCTGGGCATACTCATGATGAATTTAAAAATGCTTGTGGGCAAGCATCTTCAAGGAGGGGAGATTGTGATTTCCCCATCCTTTACCTAATAACAAGTTAGCAATAAAATACATGTAGTCAAGGGGTGGCAGACCTTGAACACCTCAAGGTAGTTAGTGAATAGAGATAACAATTTGTATTTCCAGTTTGTACATAACATTTTAAAAGTTCAAGTAGGTACTTTTGCATATTCTCTCAATAGAGCCAATAGACATCAAGATCTTATCAAGGAAAATTGTCTTATTAATAAGAATTCACGATTTTCCTATCTAGCATCAAGTAAGCGCCTAAAGTAAGATGCAATATTGAGATTATTGAAACCAAGTGATGTGATGAAGGGTTGCAGATATTAAATATCTCTATCCAGCATGACACCAAAATATGATTTGGATATCGAGATGATGTTTGGTATGACAATCTGGTTGGTCATCAACCTTATCAACACGTAGATCATTATTTTACCATTTTTCACATTGAATCAATATGATTAACATAATAATTAGTAAACCCATTATCCAGCATGTTCATAAGATGGTATCCTATATTGATCGTCATCTAGACAACTTGAAGTATGATGCATACTAAAGACTTGGCATTGATATAGCAATACTCAAAGATCATAATATCGATGCCACATAGAAACATACATATTGTAGCAGCTATTCATGTAGAACTCTTATATGCATCGATCATATATGAAGGAAATCCATATCGATATCACCACTATAACGTCCATCATACAGAGAGAAGATAATGGAGATAGCGAGTAACATGGTCAAACAATCATCATAATCATCGATCAATTATTATCGCTGCAAAAGAAGCAGATCACTATTTTGATCATGAAGTAAATATCAAGCAAACATATTGATGCCATCACCATGTGTGTTGAAGAAGAACTAGTATCGCTCAAGAACTCTTTACGATCAACGATTTACTAATCAGTGATTAGTTATTCAGTGAACAGCTTTTAGAATAAAGGTATGATTTGTATGAAATAACAATTATTCATGGAAAGGCGTGATCAAGAACAATAAGTCTGATTTGTGTAAGTAATAAAGAGATGTGATTAAGAAAAAGGTGTGTCTATTCCCAAACAAAGGTTGCAACCATGCGATACAATGAGATATTTAAAGAGAATCAATCTCATTCCAACATCATCATCAAATTGTTTCTTTTCTTCTACTCATCCATAATTGGATCACTGACTTGAGCAGCTGCCTTTTGGAAAATTCAGTTGCAAACTTGTATACATTTAAGCATAGCAATCAGGAACAGCACCATCACCATTGCATACTTCTAAAGTGTAATCAGAAACAGAAATTACATCTTTATCGCTAAAGTGATAGTGTGAAGACTTGCAGCATATTTCTATTGCCATATCAGGAACAGCTATAAGTGATTGAGAGGAAACTTACAGCACAATTTACATTGTCATATCAGGAATAGCAAAGTTAACTCCATAATTGCAGATCGGAGTTATTTGCTTTTAAATAGGGAAATCATTTTTCAAACACCAGTTATTTGCTTTAAAAAATCTGAACCTCAGTATCATTTCATTTGTGATGATAAAGGAAAACCACTGGAGTAGACTTATAATACAATGAATATTGTTAGCAATCTGTTCTTTTACCTTATAGGTTGGGCTTTGAAAGATGCTAATTCTTGGTCTATGGTTTTGCTTGGCCACAGTTTGATAAAGAGGGTTCAGTTTTAGACTTATGTTTGAGTGAGCGATGGGTGGTAAGTTTCTTATTTCTTTATTTCCTTCTATTTTCTTTGTTTCCTTTGTAAATGTTGTGATTTTCATCTGAAGTGGATATTCCAGGTCACAAAACTTCATGAACTTATTGATTTAGTCACATCAAGCTATGAGAGGTTTTTCTATGGAGAAGCTGGACGTGCAATCTATGAATTCTTTTGGAGTGAATTTGCTGACTGGTATGGATATTCTTTTATTTAGTCTTATATGTAGATAGAATTGATGTATATGGTGTATGGTTGGATTTTTTGTTACTATTCCCTAGATATGAATTAATATTTTCTTAGGTCTATTGAAGGCTAATATTTATTTAAATGTAAAATCATTGCTTTTGATAGGAAAATTATATTTTAAGGGTCAAGTTATGAACCAGGTTATTGGTCCTTATTGACCCAAGAACATAGCCTTAACTTATAAGTATGGCTTCCAATTTATATGTTAATAAATTGATGTATAATTTGTATGGTTGGTTTAGTTAAAACTGGCAATCATAACCTGGTATTAGTATGGACACCCATATACTTGTATTGGTATGTATTGATCGTGGGAGGATAACTCAACAAGTAATAGAGAAACAAAAGATTCTTAACACAAAACATGCAAGAATAGATGACAAAAAAAAACACTAATATTTATCTTGGGAAAACCCTCCAACTTGAGGGGAAAAACCCAACCACACAAGAAATGATGCTTTATTGATAAAATAATAGAGATCTGTGTACAATGCTTCAAACTGAACCAGCAATCCATCTACTACACACAAAACCAGCAATATAATGTGTCTAACACCCAACCAATGCCCAAGACAAAGGAATATATAGACGACTTGACTCTTCATCTTCGAAACTGAAGACTCTTTACATTCCAAGCACAAGTCTCTTCATTTCACATGGATGTCTCTTCACATCTCCATACAAGTCTTTTCAATTTCTAAATGCAAGACCCTTCGCATTTCTTGGACAAGTGATTCGCCTTCAGGAGAAAGATAACTCCCGACGCTATATAACATCAACACTCCCTCTTAGCTAGGGAGGTATCTTTCCAAATTCTCATGTCATGGATTCTCTCAACATGACCCTCACAATGGTTACACCCATTGTGAGAAAACCAAAAACTTTATAACGGATTCTCTCAATGTGATATCGTCATCTCAACATGACGTTCACCATGGCTACTCCCAGAGGATGAATAACACAAGAGCTAAGTCATGGAGTCTTTCACATGACATCCACCATAGCTACTCCCATAGGGTGGATCCACCATAGCTACTCCCAGAGTGTGGAACAAGGCTTTTCACCTCAAACTTCTTTCACAAAGAAGAATGCATTAACAAGAGATTGCACCAAAAACTTCTCCCTCACGGAGAAGAACTCATTAACAAGGGATTGCACCTCGAACTTCTCCCTCTGAGAGAAGAACTCATTAACAAGGGATTGCACCTCAAACTTCTCCCTCTGAGAGAAGAACTCATTAAAACATATAAAATATCATCTGAATGCTGAGACTCCCTCTAAGCTGAGACTCCCTCTCAACAGGGGCAACATTCTCATGGCTATGATTATCACAATACCAGGAAATTGGCTCCAATGTTTGTCCAACAATGAGCTTTTGTAGTCATGTTGCTACACAAGCTTGTTGATCCTCTGCAAAGGACTTGGCATTCTACATCTACCACTCAAACTCTCTCTGAGTCATATTTCTGCAGCTGAATAGTCTCCCTCTGAATGCCATTTCTTCCTCTTCGAAGAAACTAATTGCAATGACAATCCGAATAGGTTCTTTCTCTTTAATGAAGTTATGTGTCATCAATTCAATCCCATGGCTGCAAGCAGTGTTCCCATGTTCATTTCTGTAGCTTGCATGACTTTGCATGTAATCTCTCATCACCTCGTTGCTTCTCAATTCGTCATGGAAACATTTTTAGAGAGATTAGCAATAGTTCATAGAATCAAACTATTCATAAAGAGAAAATATAGAGATCAATGCTAAAAGCATACATGATTCACTATTCTCAATATTATAGCATGAATTAACTATAGAAAATTCATGATCAATATTCAAATACTTATCTCTTCATTGCTTAAATTTCCTCACAATCCACCAATAGATCTTTCGCCATCACACAATTATAGAGAATGAAAAAATTGAACACTAGTACATCTGCTATCCGCATAGACATGAATGCCAAACATGTAAGCATAGACGAACATGACAACATCCTCCCTGTCTAGGTAAGAAGCTTCATCATAGATTCTACCCTCCAAGGCTCTTCAACTACACGTTCTCATATGAATCCCTCATTTTGAACAACATATTCGACTCCCATTAGACATT
This sequence comes from Thuja plicata, assembly GCA_018584345.1. Classification (NCBI taxonomy): domain Eukaryota; kingdom Viridiplantae; phylum Streptophyta; class Pinopsida; order Cupressales; family Cupressaceae; genus Thuja; species Thuja plicata. The sequence goes on along the minus strand of MU225495.1, from coordinate 521,796 downwards.
ACGATTCTTCTAGAATCCAATTGTTCTATTCTGGTTCAGATCATTTCCTTAGACCCGCTCTGATACCATGTTAATGTTATGAACCAGAATAGTAGAAAAACAAAAGATTCTTAACACAAAACATGCAAGAATAGATGACACAAATAAAACACTAATATTTATCTTGGGAATACCCTCCAACGTGAGGGGAAAAACCCAACCACACAAGAAATGATGCTTTATTGATAAAATAATAGAGATCTGTGTACAATGCTTCAAGCTGAACCAGCAATCCATCTACTACACACGGAACCAGCAATATAATGTGTCTAACACCCAACCAATGCACAAGACAAAGATATATATAGAAGACTCGGCTCTTCATCTTCGAAACTGAAGACTCTTTACATTGCAAGCACAAGTCTCTTCATTTCAAATGGATTTCTCTTCACATCTCCATGCAAGTCTTTTCAATTTCTAAATGCAAGACCCTTTGCATTTCTTGGACAAGTGATTCGTCTTCAGTAGAAAGATAAGTCCCGACGCTGTATAACATCAACAAATTTAGGGGTGAGTCGGGTTGAATTCTCAATAAGTTTGTGCTTTGTGCTTGGTCAAGGTTTTTTCTTGAACCTGCACATTTTTTTATGGACATGCTTGGCAAAAAGTTATGACAAAACCATCACTATTTTGAGCATTTTAGTTCATGTTTTGACATTTTTTATTTGACTCAATAGAGGACATTTTTAGCATCTGTAACAAGAGGAAATCGGATCATGGGCATATACCTGCAAATAGATGAGTAGACCCAACCACAAAGTCCTACTCTATGCAATAATTCCAAACTCATTCAAGAAAGAAAAGACATTGTGATAATCAAATGCATGAATAATGAATAATCAAATAATAAGCACACAAGATATCACCATAATCTTTCTCGTTTTTCTCTTCTTTGTGGTGTGGGCTCTCAGATTTGCATCTTCAAGTATTGATAACACAAAGGTTCAAGAATGTGGTTCTTGAAATAATGAGGAACAAGGTTCCTTTTATAGAATTCAAGACTTCAATGGATGGTTGAGATTAAAAGGCAATGATTGATTTTAATCAAATATCGCCCAACAATTGCTACTATATCCTCAACTTGGTACGACCAACTAAATGATATGTGCAAACTGCCAAACAGCAATACCATATGTTTCCAAGCCTCATACTCAAAATCAAACTCTCCTGGTAATTGCAACAATGAAAATGGTAGTAACTGTGAATGCAATGTTCTGATTTTACCTTGTTACCCAATAAAATCTTCAAACTGCGTCTTTCAATGGCGTAGAGATTGACAGCGAAGAGGGATTTCATCCTCCAAGCCCTTGAAAAGAACTTCTCCAAACAATATCAACATTTTCTTCTATAATTCAACATGCTTGAAAGATAGCTCTTGTAAATCTTTTATAGCACTCTCATAAGAGCTCATTCACTCATCCTACCAATGTGGGATAAACAAAATCACTTTTTGCTTTTTCCTATTTTTTTGGGATTTCGTTTTTTTCCCCTATTTTATTGCGATTGATTTTTCCACGATGTTTTCTTTTAATATTTCCCATGTCATTTAAAATAACTTCCCCTTCAACTTAAGTCCCCAAACATTTTATGTCTCCAATGTGTTATTAAATAAAGGGACAAAATATTTCCCACTTGACTATAGTTCCGCATTAGGAAAGTTAAATATTTATATTTAACTTTATAAACTAACTCTATTAATGCATAAATAAATCATATCAATGATATTAAAATCTTCTGTCAATATTAATCAATTACCATCGACATGACATTGTTACTGAAGATCCCGACCTAGCCCAACTTACTTTAAATAGTATGTCAAAACTGCCTCAAGACACCTCAGATTGACCTGCAACAAAAACTGTCTAGGCTAAATGGCCTCAAAGTCCCTTAAATGTCCTGGTTAGCCTACGAGACCATGGAGAAATAGGCTAATGACAAACTCTTACAACTTGTGCTAGAAAAGGGACATTACATTGTCCCTTTGCAGAATTTTTTTATAAAATGTTTTGATCACAAAATTGTCACTATATATCAAAATAAGGGTCTGAAACACTAGCGCCCAGCTATGCAAGCTTAAACCAGCAACATAACCCTCATCAAATATAACAACATGATTGCCATAATGCTGTCATGAAACCTTCTTGGTTGAATCTTCAATATCTCACAAAATCTCAAATACTTAACTTGGAAATTTGCTTGCAAATCTCTTCCAAGTTGCTCTACACCCTAGCCACCAAAGTGTGATGTAAAAACCTGCAATACAATTCCTCCTTATGGCTGTCAAACATAAAGAATCTACACTTCATCTACAATAGTGAAGCCTAGATGGATCCATCTCTCAAAGTAAAGTTGGGTTTTCATCCAATCTACTAGTCTCTGAAGGTTTTTGTCCTAAAAAATGGCTGAAACTGTCAAGACCAACCGATAATGGAAATTCTCCAACAATAGTAAAATACTCAAATGATGCCCCTAAAGTGAAGTTGATATTCCTTATAAAGACCTGCAAGAAACATCTAGAAGATTAGGCCGATTTTAATAATTGGAGAACTTTATTAAATAAAGTGACATTTTATAATTTTATCATTTTTACTTTATTTTATAATTTAATTAATTAATTAAAGTCATCTGTAAGAACCCCTGCTAATCCTGCCCTGTTTTTTTCAATTCTGGATGTTTGACATTTTGTCAAGCACTTGGAGTACACTTGAATATGAATGGTTCTGAATATTATCATCTATATGACTTGTTTAATGCTTTCATAATATTTTCCACTTCATATAATTCATCTTTACTTTCATACAATCAAGGAGACATTGTGACAAACAGTTTGCAATCATACCATATGACTGAATATCTAAAGTTTAGACACTATGCACTGCTGTTTACAACTCAGAAAATCAGAATGATGCACATATAATGCTTTGACCTTAGTGAACAACAGAAATAAAGGTCTCAGAAATTATAACATCTGAAATAATGAATTTAAGTATAAATACCTTCTTGATAGATAGGGATTTTGATGCATTGATCCGACCATTCAGATTACAACAGCAAATAGACTTCATTAACAGTTCTTCATTTAACATACAACTCCAAATTACAATAACACACCAAAAATGGTGTCCCACTATTTGCCTGGCAAATGCAAAATAAATCCAAGCAACACTTTAATCCTGCATATTAGATATCAATCTCCATTGCCCAACTATGGGAATTCATATGCAAAGATACCCAGAACAATATAGGCGATGCCCTAGGAGATATAAGAAAACAGGAGGATTTTATCTTGCCTGCAGACTTCATAAATTTGCTTGTCAAACCCTCTAGAGAGATTTCCAGTTGAAACCTCCAACAATTTGATAATGAAGCACAATGGTGAATTCTAGATGAATCCACACCTAAGATGAATTTGGGTTTCCGTCCAAACCACCAAGAAACTCCAAGGGTTTCCGTCCTCAATTTTCCTATAAATGAAAGCCAAAGCTCTCCAAAAGAAGTTTTATATAAATCAAATGTCAAGAATGAATCTCTTTTCCCCTTTCCCTCCTTTTATATCCTTCTTTTCCAATGTTGAGAGGAAAACTTTATTTTATTTCTTCTATTCCATTTTCCCTCCAAAGCAACTTAAGCTTTTTTATTAATTTAAACTCCCTTGTTGCTCCGGAATAGACCTTTTCATTAATATAATGATATTATGACAAACAAGGTCCTTGTTTCATGTGCCCATGATTTAAAACTTCTCATCATGGTTCCAATGAGCTATAACACTAAGGTGCCCATTAAACAATTTCAATAAAAATAGCAACCTTAGTAAATATAATTAAATTATAACAAATAGTGCACCCGACTTGCGGAAATGGCCAAACAACACCGGAATTGAAATCTGATAGCATAGGAGTGATCTCAATGATAAAAGATGATTAACGATCTTGACTGGGTGACTTACTAAAAATAGATGCTCCCTCCAAGAATCTTGGAGCCCAAACCAGAAGTCGATAATAACATCTGAAAGCGTCATTTAACTCTTTTAAATCATATGGGCTCATTGGAATCATCAAATAAATATGTTGATAACGTTGACACTTATCCAAAAGGTTAGTGCCAACTGCAATGCAAAAGGACCCAAAATGGGGACATTACATCATCTTTAAGAAATAAAATATTTTGTTTTGGACAACTTAATTAATTAATTTAATTAAGTCACTTTATAAAAAAATTGGGGACATTACAGAGGATCTTGAGTAGGTTGACCAGGTAGATAGAGAGGGTCTGAGGTTGTAGCCATTGCATAGGAGGAGGATAGAGCACGAATAGACACAGGCACAACTGATGTTGGTGAGGGTGGCATGGTGTAGAGATTCTGGCTGCTGCATCATTTAGGACCTACCTTAGATGCCTTTCTAGGAGGGATGCACGCTCCTCTCAGCCATAAACTTGTAGTTATTTTTTTATATATATTTATTGATGTCATGGATTTCATATTCCATGAGTTTTGTATACATTTGACAGTATTTATATATCTACTTGTGTTATTTCCTTCAGCTACAATTTGCATTTATACTTATGTGATTGATGTATACTTGTATATGTGATCATATTAGCTTCTAGTTTACTATGCTATTGTGTCTTTAAGGTTTATTTAATAAAGGGTGCATGAAACAAGTTTTAAATCCTTAAAAATCTCTAATTTTTTTTGTGTTTTTCACTTTGCCGAGTTGTTCCCGAGCCTTGAGTCAAGTCACCCTTGCCGATCCCGAGTCTCGAGTTGAGTCACCCTCGTCGAGTCCAGGCCAAATCCCAGTCTCGGAACTATGATAAAAATAAATGCTTCACGCTTATTCAGCGGAGTGGACATATGAACACCCACTTATTTTAGTGGGTAAACAAAGGGCACTTCCACTTATTTGATGAGAAAGCAAAATAGAATGTTACCACCATGTTCAGTGGGATAAACAATCCAAAACCTTTTCACTTATTGAATGGGGTAAGGATATTCATCAATGAGAAATGATCAAGCCCACTGGTGGTCTATCATCCACTGTTTTACAGTGACACATCAAAAGAAATACAACTTATAAATTATTGCAACACTCTGTAATATACTAAAATAACATAGATATTTGGTGGATTTCAACTACTCTATGAGAAGACACCTCAAATAGATGATGAATGTGGCTGACGTAGGTCTGATATACTGGCAATACACTACTGTACTACTGTTGGGAAACACTTATACTATGCTATAAAGAAGTATATTAGCATACCAACAACCCAATCACAAAGAAAGCCTTTCAAACTCCAAGTGCCCATCATAAAGTGCTTAGAAACACTTTATTTGCAGGTCTATGTTGAAGACTGCTGCATGTTCAGGTTCTGATCTGAGCTCAAAAGACCATCAAAAACATGTCAAATACCTATTTCACTAGCTCAAGCAAACGAAATAGTGAAGAAGGGAGGTCTAGGCGCTGCTAGAAACATTACCAGACAGAAACAAGTGGCAACAATTTGTTCCTTATCTCCCATGCCTCACTCTCAAGCACACAACATACAAATGGTGTGGCCCAGCTAGGGGTACAATCCCAAACGACGAGAAAGACCTCATTGAAAGTGTATGATTTGTAGGAAGACAGCCACAATACTTGCCCTTGCTGTCAATACATGATGATAAGGGAATTTTTTAACCAAACAAGTGGTACGACCTACTATAGGAGGATAGTACTGCCAGCATAGGATCCTAAAAAAATCACCTTAAAAACACTTCAAACACTTCTGAAATATTAAGCAAGTCAACACCAAAAACATTGGAACTTAAAATGCAACAAAACTCTTCCTCTTGGAAAGGGCACAGAAAAACCTAGGATGCCGGTTCGGGTTCGAGTTCGAGTTCGAAGAACCGGTTCGCCGGTTCGACAAAATTTTGAAAAGGGGGTTTTTGGGTTCGGGTTCGTTTTTTCAAAAATATGTAATTTTATATATATATATATATATATATATACATATTTTGATATTTATGTAGCCTAGAAGCATGAGTTAAGATTAGAATGTCACATAGTATCATAAAAACTAGAAGTAAACATTTAAATTTGTAAACATAGCATCATGAATCCATGATCATACCATCATATACTTCAAGTTCAAGTTCAACATCAAAGATTCAAAACATTAAAATTAAATCAGAACATCAGTTCAAGTATCATTGTTTGAAGTTCAACTAATGGATTAATAATTTATTGATATTCTTCTTCTTCTTCATCATCATCTTCTATATGGAGCCTAATAAGACTCGAAGGTTAATTTTTCCCCTTTTATTGGCACAATTTCCATCCCAAATTATTAAATGGGGGTTTGGGGGCAAAGCCCCCAAAACGGGGTCTAGGGGCAGCGCCCCTTGTGCGCTCCCTGTCGCAGTACAGGGTGGGGTCTAGGGGACTTTAATTATTTTATAAAGGCATCAAGAGTTATTTTTCACCAGGCGAAATTCATCACAAATACGCCATAAAAAACCGTTTTAAGTCAAACTGCGGGTCAAATTCGCGCCAAATTCGCACCAAATTCGCATTTTTTGGCAAAATTCGCTCGGGTTCGAACCAACTTAACCCGGGTTCGAATTTGGCATTTGTAAATTCGGACCCTGCCTAGGAAATTCGAACCCATAGGCTAACCGGACCTGAATTTCGAACTGGTTTGAATTTCCCAGGGTCCAGAGGGGCCAGGGGCCGAACCCGGTATCTTAGAGAAAAACCTTATCATGTAGGCACAATTGTGACCTTTGTATGAATCCACCTTAGTTATTTTCATCTCCGAAAGCAGCAATTTCTAGAGGGTTTTTGTCCTTGTGAAATTTTGAAAGGACTCAGGGTCTCTCCAACAACATAAGCAAATAACATGTCATGGTTAACATTCCAAATGAGCTCTCAACCTCCTTTTCTAACTGTCCCAAAGGAGAAATATCAATTGTAAAATATAATAATCCTTTTTTCTTCTATAATTTTGTTTTTGCAAATTAGATATAATTTCTCATCTGCAAAAAACTCCCTAGCCTATGCACCAACTTGAAACACAACTTGACACCTTTCTAATGAGTTATTACACTAAGTTGTCTTTTCAATACTTTTCAACATTAGACAGCTTAAGTGAATAATAATTGAATAACTCAATAATACCCAAAAATATGCAACTGACCATATTAAACTGATCCAAAGTGATAGGACGCTAAACTGAAGCAACTAGATGACTTACTAAAATAGTATCTTCCTCCAAGAAGTTTGGAGAGTTCCCAAAAGATCGGAAATCAATTCTAAATGCAACATGAGAGTCACCAAGACCAGCTGAATTCACTGCCATGAACAACAGCTCTGCAATACTGATCTTATGCTCTTAAAAAAATTTGGAGTTTCCCTTGCTCAACAATTAGCCTTCTGGAGAACTTGAAAACTAGGCTAATCATTCACACATTTTTCCTAAAAAGAGGACATTACAGTGACATGTATTACAAAAAAAATTTAAATCTTCACCATGTCCTCCATTTAGAGGGGTGCACTTGTCCTTTCTTCATGCATGAAATGTTGTATTGAGGTTGCTCCATTTTCAAGTGTGCTTCAGTTTCTTGCTGCACAGCCCATGCTTTGAAAAGTCAAATATTCTTTGATCACGTGTATGCTTCATTCTAGGCATGCACCTGTGAATGGTAATTTTAAAATTTTCCTTAAAAAAAATTTATGCATTGGCAAGTGTTCTCCTAAACTCCATTTTTGAACTTTCCTTTGCGTCAGAATTCTTAATTACATAATCTTTAAAAGATTACACCATAGTGGTAAATATCGTTCAAAAATTGCAAATATCACGAGTCAGTTCTGCTAACAATTTTAACACCCAATGACTCGACACCGAGTTTTTCAAAACTACGCAGCAATTTTTTAACAAAAAATGTTTTCAAGTCGCACGATATTCTAAGATTAAAATTGGCGGTCAAAATATTCTACCCTAGATTTTCTATAAAAACCTCCCAGCGCAATATAAAATCGACTTGTTTTGAAACACAATTCTTTAAAGGGGTTTTCAGCTACTTTTGGGATGCGGAAAATATATCAGGTGACAATTATTTTTGTTTCTCCAATGTGCTGGTTTGCTATGGAGATGCCCTTGAAATCCTATTTTCATCCGTCTTTTTTTAATGTCTTCGACCCTATTTGTTGGCAACAAACATTGTTAGTATGTGATATTATTATTAGAACTAAGTAAAGTTCATCAATAATATTGTAGTTTGTATTTAATTTTTGATTAATTTTGAAATAATTTATTCACCTATCTTATTAGTGGTTATTGTGTGAATTTCTTTTTTTCCTTTTTCAATATTATAGTTATTTCATATATTAATTACAAATTTTGTGTCTTCAAATATGAATTACAAATTGTCTTCAAATATCAATATATTAAAAATTATGTCATTGAAATAGTATTATTTTGTTGAATTGGGAGCATCTCATTCATACTATGGTGAGATGACAAACTCACATTATTATTCAACAATATTGTTGTAAATATTTTATTTTGTGATTGGCATGTGTTATGTCCCCAAATTTTAATAAAGCGGCTTAGTTAAATTAATTAATTAAGTGGTCCCAAAATTTAAATAATATTATAAAGGACCTTTAATTAATTAATAAAAGGGGGCCCAAATAATAAAATAATAAATAAAGTATGTCGACCTATTTGTAACCCTTCAGGAAACTTCCTGGAGCTCTTTATAAGGCCATGGTTGCCATCGTAGGAAGTAGTCGTGGATTTTATGTTTCTTTTGTATTTGCGAATTCCAATTGGACTTCACCCTAGTTTGCAGTTTCGGAGGTGCAAGGCCCTCCCTATTTTGTATTTGCAGTTTCAGTGGGAGTCATTCCTCACCCTAGTCTATTGTTGGAAATATCGCTTCAGATATTTCACTTTGTACTTCATTGTCAAGTTTGTGAAGTCTTCAAGTGAAGACAACTTTGATGTAATTTGAGAAATATCTTCACAATCTGACAATACAAATATTCGGTTCTTGCCGAGTCAGTCCATCATTGGAGTGTGTTCATTTCTTGCATGTGCATTCTATAATATTTAATAATTGCGATCTGGGTCATTTCATCTTCCAGATCATACAGGTGTAGTGCCACGTGTGAGGATTGAGTGTTGGTATGGTGGCAGTTGGCTACTAGTACGGTGGAAGTGCGCTGAGTGGTACGGTGGAAGTGTTGACTGGTATGGTGGCAATGTGCTGACTGGTACGATGGCAATGTGCTGACTGGTATGGTGGCAGTGTACTATTGGTACGGTGGAAGTGTGCTACTAGTATGGTTGAAGTGTGTCGTCCGATACAGTGGAAGTGTGCTAGTGGTACGATTGAAGTGTGTCGTCCGGTACAGTGGAAGTGTTCGGGTGTGTTGTTTAGTACATACATGGTCCTCCCTGTGAAGATTATAATTGTCAATTCATAATACTCAAATTATTTTTCTATGATTTCATTGAGGCATCGACCTCCGAAGGCAAGATTATTTTCGTATGTGTACGGTTTCGTACAAAAGTGGTAGCATCATGTCGTCGGTGAAGAAATCAAGGCGTTGTACGGGTAACACAAAGGCAACATGCAAATGGGGTATTTGTACGGTGGTAGTGTCGTACGAGTGGGCTCTGACTGTACGGTGTTGGTACCATATGGGTAAGTACCATACGAAGGAGGTGAAGGGGTTGTACTGTGGAAGTTATTGTACGGAAGGGCTGAGTACTGTGTGGAGGTTGTGTGGTGGAATTCGGTTGTATGGGTATGTTATAATTGTACTAAGCCGCACGGAGGAAGTGTGAACAAGGGGTGTGGAATTAAGTCGACGTACGATTGGAAGGGTGTCATTGGTACATCACAATACCATTAGTACACTGCCACCGTACCAGTTAGCACTTCCACCATACCAGTCAGTGCACTTTCACCGTACCAGTAGCACACTGCCATCGTACCAACACTCAATCCTCACAAGTGGCACTACACCCGTACAATCTAGAAGATGAAATGGCCCAGATTCCTAGTGATTAAATATTATAGAATGCACATGCAAGAAATGAGCACACTCTAATGATGGAATGAATCGGCAAGAACCAAATATTTGTATTGTCAGATTGTGAAGATATTTCTTAGATTACATCAAAGTTGTTTTCAATTGAAGATTTCACAAACTTGACAATGAAGTACAAAGTGAAATATCTGAAGCGATATCTCCAACAACAGACTAGGGTGAGGAATGACTCCCATTGAAACTGCGAATACAAAATAGGGAGTGTCTTGCACCTCCAAAACTGCAAGCCAGGCTGAACTCCAACTGCAATTCGCAAATACAAAAGAAACATAAAATCCACAACCACTTCCTACAATGCCAACCATGACCTTATAAAGAGCTCCAATAAGTTTACCGAAGGGTTACAAATAGGCCGACATACTTTATTTATTATTTTATTATTTGGGCCCCCATTTATTAATTAATTTAAGGTCCTTTATAATAATATTTAAACTTTGGGACCACTTAATTAATTAATTAATTTAATTAAGTCGCTTTATTAAAATTTTGGGGACATCACAAATCCTCGCCGCCCAAGGATTGATTGCCTTCTATCAATCCATCATCAAACAGTTTGCCCACTGCGACGCTCCAGGATCCCAAACCAGGCGCGGACACAGATAGCCAGATCCACTGGAATCTCCATGCTACAACATGACCACATGCACGCACCTGGATATAAGCTAGGAATAATTCCCCTTCAAGCTTTGCTACTCCACTCTGATATAAATGTTGCCATGCCCAGAGTCATCAGGATCCCACTAAAGTGAATCATCAAACACATCCTTTCTACCATGCCAATCAATCTCTTGCAAAAAATGATGGTTTGGAATCTAAAAGCTCAAGCGCAATTGATTCTTCCTATGAGGAAGCCACTCACATGAGGAGATGGCAATCATGCACGGCTCATGCCCAACCAAAGGGTAAGCTCCATAAACAACAAACTGTAGAGCTCCTAGAAGGGATCATCGGTAGAGTCTGCATCTTCATGAGGCTGATCAACCACTGGTAGAGCTTGCTCTTTTGAAGGATCACAAATAGAGCGCGCTCATTCGAAGGATCACGAATAGAGCCCACATTTCCATCAAGTTGATCAACAAGTGTTGGTTCGACGAAATTTGTGCAAGCATCTTCTTCACCTTTTTGGTTGCCCTAAAAATTTAGGTGATCCCCACTTTAAGGGACACCTGTTGATTTTTGCTTGTCCATATCCTCCTGTTGTTGAAGTGGATTTGTGAGCATGTCTTCATCCTCTTTAGGATTTAAAGTGTCATGTGGCCCGTTGTCAATATCCCGCTTTAGCCCATTGTCAATCTCCCGCTTCAGATTATTGTTGTAGACTATTGCCCTCAGAGGATGGATACTTCATTCATAGGTCTATGTAGTCCTTGAGAGATATGTTTGTCTGCCATCCACCATCAACCTAGTCCTGCTTGAATTGCTTCAAGGACTCCGCCAAAGAGAGTTGTTGCTGGATCCTTGGAGGGAAAGTCGGCATCATTGGCCTAGTTTTGGACTGATGTGTGTGTGACATGTTGCCTGTCAGAGTCTCACCAATCTGCTTGTTTCCTCTTGCTAGGGTCTGGCGAAGCTGCTGCTAACTTCTTCTTAGCTCCCTCAGCAAGACTGTCACATCCACATATCCGTCTTCCATTCCATCACTCAGCGCCATGATTCTCCCAACAGGCTAGCAGTATCACCAACTCTGATACCACTGTGATGTACCGAACGACACACCAGAACACTTCCACCATACCGGACGACACACTTCCACCGTACCAATTGTACACTACCAACATACCAGTCACCACACTGCCACCGTACCAATCAACACTTCCACCGTACCATTTAGTGCACTTCCACTGTACCAGTAGCACACTACCACTGTACTAGTTAGCACTTCTACTGTACTAGTAGCACACTTCCACTGTACCAATAGTACACTGCCATCGTACCAATCAGCACACTACCACCGTACCAATCAACACTTCTATCGTACCAGTCAACGCACTTCCACCATACCAGTAGCACAATGCCACCATACTAGTAGTACACTGCCACCATACCAATCAACACATTGCCACTGTACCAAGCAACACTTCCACCGTACCAGTTACACACTGCCACCGCACCAGTAGCACATTGCCACCGTTCCAGATAGCACTTCCACCATACTAGTAGCACACTGCCACCGTACCAGCACTCATTCCTCACACGTGGCACTACACCCGTACGATCTGGAAGGTGAAATAATCTAGATCGCAATTATTAAATATTATAGAATGCACATGCAAGAAATGAACACACTCCAATGATGGACTGAATCAACAAGAACCGAATATTTGTATTTTCATATTATAAAGATATTTCTTAGATCACATCAAAGTTGTCTTCAACTGAAGACTTCACAAACTTGACAATGAAGTACAAAGTGAAATATCTGAAGCGATATCTCCAACGTCAGACTAGGGTGAGGAATGACTCCCACCGAAACTGCAAATACAGAATAGAGAGGGTCTTGCACCTCGGAAACTGCAAACCAGGCTGAGCTCCAACCAGAATTCACAAATACAAAAGAAACATAAAATCCACGACTACTTCCTACAATGCCAACCATGACCTTATAAAGAGCTCCAGGAAGTTTCCCGAAGGGTTACAAATAGGCCGACATACTTTATTTATTATTTTATTATTTGGGCCCTCTTTTATTAATTAATTAAAGGTCCTCTATAATATTATTTAAATTTTGGGACCACTTAATTAATTAATTTAATTAAGTCGCTTTATTAAAAATTTGGGGACATCACAACATGTGTCTATATGTTAAGGCATTAGGTAGGCAAGGTTGAAAAAAACTTAAATTCATTTACATATTTAGTGCATATGTGTATTTTTCAGTGAAACCCGGGGACTCACACCCCCACCAAAACCTCGAAGTACCCGTCCCCAGGACGTCCCCGCACCGGATTCTTGGAGTACCCCCACCTCTGCCATTCCCCAACCACAACGCCGCCAGGACGGATACTTGAATATCTATTTAAATTTTGATTTTTGAATGTTACTATTGGGTATGTACTATGTTACTATGTTGAATGTTCAATGGTTCTGGTTCGTGTTGCAATTTTTCTATGTTCATGTATTTCAATTTGGTATGTTATACAAAAATATCATTTCATAACTAGCATTTCAAGTTGTATATGTAATATGTATAATATGCAACACCCCCCCCCCCCCCCCCCCCCCCCCCCCNTTGTATATGTAATATGTATAATATGCAACACCCCCCCCCCTCCCCCACCCGCCCGCTGTCGTTCCCCCGCATTCCTGAAATTGAGGCCCTTTGTCCCAACATACTTTATTTATTATTTTATTATTTGGGCCCCCTTTTATTAATTAATTAAAGGTCCTTTATAATATTATTTAAATTTTGGGACCACTTATTTAATTAATTTAATTAAGTTGCTTTATTAAAAATTTGGGGACATCATGGCATGTGTCTATATGTTAAGGCATTAGCTTGGCAAGGTTGAAAAGAACTTAAATTCATTTACATATTTAGTGCATGTGTATTTTTTAAGAATATTTCAAAAAAATTGTATATCATCAAATATTCGATAAATTTGATGAGTTATTGCCTATTTTTTCCCTGAGTTTTGCTGAGTCCCGAGCTTTTGAAATTTTTGGGTCATCTGAGTTATTGTCAAGTCTGAGTTTTTGAACTATGGATTAGATAACAAGTGATGACAAGACATAGCAAATGAGACAGATGTAAAGTAGATTGGTGACTTCTCAACACCCCCAGAATCCTTGCAAGACCAAAAGACTTACACAAGAGAGAGTGACAAAAATACCTTGCATAATAAGGATGCATGAAATATACAATGAGATGACTTGCTTATAAAGGCAATGTGTGATGTACTATGAGAAACTACCTTGATACAAACATTTAATGCCTAAGTAACTAAAAGTGAATGAAGTGAACATGGCCCCATTGTAACTAACTTCTAAAAATGACAACTAGGACCTAAGTTAACTTAACATGTGAATATGTCCCCTCACTACTTAATTGCAAGGTACAAGACCTTGACTAGGTACAAGGCATGATTCACTCTAACAACAAATCCTAAAATACTTTGTAGTTTAGGCTAAGACCACTTAGGATAGTGGCTTTGACTGTAAATTCAATGCAATATAAAGATTTAATATTGGTACACGATGCTCAACCATGGAAAACTCACTTGAAGTGCATGGTTTTGCAGTTATAATATTATTTTTTTATAGTTTCACACCTAACAAAGCATGTTGTAGGGACCACCTATTTACTTAGTCAATATGTCCTCTTCTTCCAAGTTGAATCCTATTAACATAGCCTGTCCATGAATTTCTGTAGTTAACTCTACTCACTTTGATCATAACTTTGTCTAAAATATCATCCCTTAATCTTTCGAATCATCTTATACTCAATTGAAAAACCTGCTCTTTTAAGAATGTTTTTGAATTCACCCCAATTAGCAACCATTGGCCTCTTTTTATTTTTCAAAGAAACTAAGCAACCTTCACAACTAATTAGAGAATCGCTATCTATTTGAAATATGTGAGAGAATTTATTTTTTGCCCCATTGACTTCATGTACACTAAAAGTTCCATTTTCTCCAACTATTTTATCTACTTCAGCATACACTTCCCTTCAAAAGGCTTAATTACAACTTTTATTTACATTTGAAAGGGTGATGGTCAAGTTCCTCTATCTTAACTTTTGGGTTTGTCTTTTTCTTTTTTCTTAATCCAAGACCTCTTGTCTTTATCTTCATCACGGGACTGTTCTTCCACTCCAAAATTTTCAACAAGAGAACATAACATTGTATCCTTGGATGCTTGTTTTTCAGCTATGAGGTCTTGTTTCTTCATGATGTAGGCCATAACTGTTTCCAACAATGAGACTTGTTTCCTATTGTACAATGAGACGTTTCATTTTAATCTTTTCTAGCCATCTTTCCCAAATCTAGATCTGACTTGTAGAAATATGCTCTATTTAAGGTACAATTCTTTATTCTTGTTCCTTGTTGCTATTAGACAACCAATTCCACAATACCCAAAGATGAAACTGCTCTAATACCTATATGATATGTAATTTTTTAGTTCCCACTTTCTATAATTTATATGCACTGAAAATTGTTCCTACCCAAATTAAATTATTTAACTTTAAATGACAGTGCTACACTGCTAAATATAAACTATGGTAGGATTTATGTGAATTTGTTTTCTGAAATGAAACATAAAGAAAATAACAGAATTCAATGTAAAACACACTTTAGACACAAGGAGTTCTACCCTGGAATGCAATGTATCATTACCTCTCCCTTCAATTTGGGGAATCAGAAAGAGCAGTGTTGGAGTTTTCTTAGAGTGATTCATTACTGCTATACTACCAATTTTCTCACCTCACAAGCTTCCCTCACATCACCTACTACTTATTACAATTATGCTTCATTATTGAGCTTCACCTCTTTATTAAAGTAAGTATTGTTGCCATTCTTGCGTGCAATAGAGGAATCCCAACCCGTAAGAACCCCTACCTTATTTCCCCTTAATTTTCAGTTAGGAGGGTTTGACATTTCGTCAAACAGTTTGCATGCAAGATTAAATATACAGCTTCAGGTTTGCACTAAATGATATTTGCAAAATAATAACTGACAATGCTAAGTATTTGCAGTAATGAAATATAACTCAGTCCAATCTTCTATTACATGCTGCAGCAGTTACAAGGAATAAGCATTCAAGCGTAATTCTCAGAATGTTTGCTGACCTGTTATTAATCCTGTGATATTTGAAAAGATAGGGAAATTTAGCAGATTACAAACCGAATGTTTTCCTGACCTTAATGCAAGCTCCAATATTGCAGTTCAGACTTTGTATCTTTAAGGAACAAACAGCAACCTCACGGCAAACCTTTACTTGAATACCTTTGCTCTGAAGCTGCCGTATAAGAATCTCATGCCAATAACAGAGATGATAAATTTGTCTAGGCACCTGTAAGACCCGATACAGTCTGCCTCTGTCTCTATTTAGAAAAACTGAGATGCAAATAAAAACATTCACTATTTCTCATCGAATACACCAGTATGACATGCACCCTTGCTGCGTCTTCTGAACATCTAATTCCATGTCAGTGGCTATTACAGAAGTTGCACACAATGATTGAATCACGCTCAGTCTGGCAGGTCCGGATAGAATACCATCCACGGCAATAATTATTCAAATATTTATATCGTCTCAAACTTCTCCAAGATATATTGCTTGGTGAAATATCACAATTTATATGTCCGCCAAACCTTAGAAGACAGGAGCCCAATAATAATATTTATCAAAATATTTTATATTTTCTTCACACTTCTCATGGCAATGTATACGGTTAAACAATATAGTTGCAATGCATTATTCTGAGTAAAATATAAACTTTTCCCAATTAGGAGGGGGATCCACGGGAAATATTACAAATTATTTTATGTCTTGGCAGCAGAATATTAGATCAATGAATACAGTTATATTTGCATCCACTGCAACCAAAGTATTAATCTTCTACGAGCCAAACTCATTCTTGAACTCCACACTCTTTATTCAATTGAATCAAAGCTTCATGCAAATTCTCTACAAAGCTCCAGAGAGATATTTAAGTCCTTTGACTTACAAAGTGGAAGCCTCCATTAACCAAATGGCTAATATAAGAAAGTAACAATATGATTCCACAGAAGTTAAAGCCGTCTAATTCCGTCAGATATTAATAACTAATATTAAACTTCAGGCAGATATTAAATATTCAGAATAATCAATCTTTATTTTCTCAGCCAAGGGATTTCAGACAACAATCAATTTTAAATCCTTTACTATTTATTTCTGACGCAATCACAATAAACCTTACAAATTCTGTCTTTGGATAAAGACTTCACAACATTTGCAATTAAGCTCAATAGTTAAACCCGAAATAGCTCCACCTCTCAAAGAGAATTTGGGTTTCCTCCAATTCTCTATTTTCCAAGGGTTTTCATCCTCAGAAGCTTCACTCTTCCAAGAAGGTATTGAATCCAATATCAATTTTCATAAACATCTGAACATATCCAAATGAATTGCAGAAACCCTGCTTTTATAATAATTTGATGAAGCTCCTGGAATTTCCCTCATGGCTAGCTTCTGCAATAAACTGGATGGCTTATTATTAAATTAAGTGACTTATAATAATATCTTATTAGTTTATTTAAGTCGCTTATTAATTAAATTAATTAAAATAAAGTCATCCCTTTTAATATTAATTCATTTGGATAACTTCAAAAATAATTAATTTACTTCGTCAAAATTGGAGACATTACACAACCATTGGAAAAGGGAAGAGAAACAGTTTCTTGGTCATTATTGAACTTGTCCTTCTCGGGTAGAATCACAAATTTGCAGGATGAGATTACCATTGACGCAAGGGCAACCACCATTGATACAAGTGTGACCACCTCTACACTTTAGCAACTGCCATCAGCTGCTTAAATGCTAGCAACACTAATGTAAACTGCCATTGAAAGAAGCATAACTGCAGTTTTGCAAAGTCAAGGCCATCAGTACTGTACCTTGTTCTGTCCTGAATTCAGTAATGTTCTCAGTTTGTCATCTGGATTCTGGTTCTCATGAAAGATCAAGTATGGTTTAATCACTTAAAAAATGATTCATTCTTATGTACCTAAAAATTCTAAAATATTAATTAAAGAAAAGATGCTTCATGGAATCAATGTCCTTTTGCAAAATAACTTAAAATGCATGTACTGTTTAATAAAATCTATTTTATCTTGATTATTAGGTACATTGAGGCCAGCAAAACACGTTTTTTAAGAAAGGAAGACACCACAACAGTTTTATGTGCACAAGCAGTTCTATTATATGTTTTCGAGAATGTTTTGAAGCTACTCCACCCATTCATGCCTTATGTTACAGAAGAACTTTGGCAGGTAAGTCGTTTCAGCAATGATTTATTTTTATGGCCAAACATAATATACACCATATTTGCTATATCACATGATTAATTTTATTCTTTCCTTTCAAAGGAAACACAAGCCAGGCTAATTGCAATAAAAAATCAGTTAATACGGGAAGCTGCCATATAATGGTATTGAGTATGTAATGGACAAATAAATTATTAATTAATTTCAAATGAAGACACCCATCAGTTTGTTTCTTAATTTTTTCTATTCAATGTACACTTTTCATTTCTATGGGTTTGCACTTATTATATATACATGCTAAGAAATTATTTTCAAAATCAATGCTTTTCTTCAGAATTTATATTTTAAACTTGATCAACAAATTTGATTTGAAATCTATATGGACAGATGAAAAAAACATTGTATTGGATTAAAAATATAAGAGAACAGTAATGAGCAATCCTAAGAATAAAGGTCTAAACAAATTTGCATTGTCAAATTTTACTTTTCAACATAAAATTGTGTAATGAAACTAAATCATAAAAAAGCTGTTTTTTCAGGCATACTTATGCTGATGTTGTGCAGATGTGGGGATGGCTTGGGGACATCCCTAGCTGTCCCCAATTTTTAATATTTTTTGCCTAGTCATTTTTTAGATGGGGGGATGAACAGGCGTTCCTGCAGTTGTGCACTTAATTGTTAAAAAGGGTCCTAAATTTAAAAAATGATCGTATTATTCTTGTTTTTTGTGCCCCCTCTTCCAACATCACATTAGCCCTAAATCGACAAAAAAAAATACATCCTTATCTCATTTTTACATGTCAGAAAAATTTACACCCAAGTTGGTGCAAAAAAAACATTTTGAGCAGGGTTTGAAGGTGTAGCCATGTTATGTTCATGTGTTTAACAATGCATTGGAAGATAGTGTGATGTCCCCTTCCTAGGAACTTTCTATTTTTGGCAATGGTTCCTGTAAGCTAATATAGTGGATAGGGAACCCATCTGGGACTAGTAGACCTTGTAGGGGGTCATTTGTGGCATTTCAAGAACTCAGAGCCAACTTCCTATTGTTTTAGGAAGTACTACTATTTTTAGATGCCATTAGTGGGCTGGGGTGCAATGTCTGTTGTCAGTCTTAAGTGGCCAGGAGACAATTACGAATAAATATTTAAATATTAAAGTTAACATTAATGGTTCATTAATAAATTAAAGTTACTTTATTATAAAGTAACTTTACAAAATAAAATTACTTTATGAAAATTAAGTGACATTTAAATTAAATTATAGTCACTTTATTAAAATATAATAAAGTCAATAAATATCATTTTGGGTGGCCATTTGATGAGAAAAAATATTTAATTAATTGGGAGCCAATTTGTATGTGGAGTTTGAAGGCAATAAAAAGTTAATGAAGAGATTCATTTGGGGATTATTATTCATTATTCTTTTGGATCGATCAAGTTTGGAAAGGAGAACCAAGGTTTGCAGCCTTGTTTTTAGACTTTTGAGAACGAAAATTCTCAGGAGGATTAATGCTTGCAGGTGTGAAAGATCACCCAAGGGCATATTGCAGGTGACTCCATTTCAGGGGTTGCAGGAGAGCTAAATATTTATAGATCTGAAGTAGAATTGAAAGGGTCAGCTGATGTATTTTTTGGTAGGCAGATTGAAAGGAACAGATTGCAGATTTTCATTGGAATTCAGTCTGATAAAGTTTTGATCAGTCATACAGGAGGAAAACGGAGGGCAAATTGGAAAGAGGACGAATTGTAGATTAGTAATTTTGGGCATTCATTTGCTGGCTGTACCACTTCAAGGGCTGGCTGATTCATCTCAAGGATCCAGCATAGGGTTTCTAGGTTTAAATCAGAGTAAATATGGATCAGAATTATCAGCAGACCCAAGCGCACCAAAATAGCAGCTTTTAGTTTAAATCCTAAGTCGTATAGATTTGTTGTCGCTACTGATTATTGACCGAAGTTTTCAAACAATGCCGCTCTTTGTCAATCCTTTGTACCTGACAGAGCGCACAAACTGGGTATGTAATCATTAAGAAAACAGATAGTTATGATTTGTGGGGTGATTATTTATTCAAATGTTCATTTACAACCACCACAACTCGCTCTCTATAGGACATTTTAGAAGAAGAAATCTCTCAAACTTGTGCAGACTAGGTATGCCAATTATTCCATTTTGTTAGAGAGGATGCTTGAGGTGCAAGGGCCTTTATAGTCAATGGATAGTTAATTTAGAGTGAATTAGATGGCTTACTATAAACACTATTGAAGAAAAAAGTATCAAACGAAAGATCCTTAGTGATAATTGGTGGTCCACTATGAGGCCAAAAATTGCTGACTTTTGATAACTTGCTAATTTTATTAATAATTTGACTGTTGATTTTATTATTAATTTTTCTATTATAAGTTCCTAACATGTCTTTTTTCAAATTTTTGTTTGCAAATATTTTTTCCCCTTCATCTCACTTGTTGTAGACGTCTGTATATGCTGATACAAACTCTCCTATACTTGGAGAAATTTATGAGACATTTGGCAACATGCTTAGGTAGATGAAGCAAGCAATTTGGAACAAGGATTCTAATTTAAGATTATATGAGTAACATACTAATCTTTTATTTAGAAAGCACCAACGTCCAAAACAATGTACCACTTTGAATGTTGCTTCTTCAATGAATGACATACATTATGATAGTCTTCATTCATTCATTCATTCCATAATTCCCGTCTTCTCATTTGCCGTACCATAAATAGACTTGTGTGCTTGCATGTTCTCTTATTCTCGTCTTTTCACATTCGTATCTTGCATAAATCTCTCATAGTCACTCATATGCTTCATGATGATATAATTTATCTCCACTAAATCTGCATTATATTCTCATTCACCAGTCTGCTCTTAGATGATGCACCATATGTTCTTTCTTTCATAAATCAACTTAGAGCATTTTCACTGATGTATTCCTTCAAACAGAATATTTCTGCTCTAAGGCTGCTCAAACCTGTATCAATATCATTACAAGGCTTGTTCTTACATACCTCCTCACATGCCCTTTCATGCAAAGGAGGCGATCATTCATAGGGTTGGCTATATCAAAGGAGACAACTCTTTGTTCAGCCTCATAAAACATTTTATTTTATTTTTTTAAATCTCGCAAAAGGAGCGACAACATTTGGAGGCTTGACTCATATTTAAAACTAATCTCTGTTTAATTAATTTCCTTTTCTTTTAGTGGATTCCTTAGCAGTCCTTAATTGCAATCTTTCTTTCTTGAACATCAAATTGACTTCCTTAGTTGCTATTCATCCTAGCCACCATTCATGGTCATTTCCATCTAAGTGTTTCCCATGGTTAATGCATGTTTTTCTACACAGACCATGCTTGCTCCAGCTAGACTTTTCAGTATCTTTCCAATCGCATCAAACTAATCTATAACGATAATGCAACGAGATTTCTCTTTTCTAAGCTGGAAACCATCTCCAAATGTCTTTAGCTTGATAGACATTAATTGTCATTGCTTATTATCTCCAAAGCTCATTGTTGGCGTGCATTTCTACTTAGATCAACCAATATGATGTATTCAGCACACTCCTTGACAATTCCTTTTCTTGCATCTCCTCCTTGATCTTTGTCTTAGGAGATGATGTCATTTGCTTACATCGAGTAAGATCATTCACTACTTGATTAACACTTCCAAAGTTCTGCAAGGCAGCCACATGAACTGCTTAAAGTTCTCATCTTCTTATTGTATTCTTTGTTATCTATCCTCTCCTTTTTCACATTTGTCTTCTCATCTATTCCCTCATATGACCTGATCATTTATCTCCCTTTGACATCAACAACATAATTCCCAACATAACCAACCCAAAGCACTCCAAGAAGTTTGGAGTTTTCCACCAAGCTGCAATTCTACTCAAAATGACTGTAAGATCCCAAGCTAACAATGCATCGGATGGGAGATAGAGAGGCAAGAGAGCAGGTGTACCTAGGGTTTCTAGGGACGATGGTTCTGCAGAAGGAGAAGCGGACGAGGACGTAGATGGTGATGGTAGTTCTATTGAGGAGATCCCTCATTGAGCGTTATTGTAGGCGGGGGCATTTTCTAGCCCTGGTTTTGATGCTTGGCGGTTTATGGCGGTGAGTAGCGCTCTTTGCCTGGAGGTTTTCCTCACAAATTATTTGTTGCTCATGTACGACTGTGATCTTTTGAGGGGTTGTGTGGGTTTTATGTAGACTGTCCTTGTGGCATTGGAGGTTTGGCATTTTGCAATGCTTTTTGAGGAGGTTTGTGTGTTTTGGGGTCTTGGTGCCTCCCCTATTTCCTTTGTCGAGTTTGGAAACGGGTGGGGTAGCATTTTTGTTGCCTTTTTTCCATGGCTTAGTGTTGAATCTGTGACAAATGGTCGACTTTGGCTGGAAGCGACTAGTTCTTGTTCAGAGTTGGGCGATTACAACTTTTTTCTCATGTTTTGGTTGTAGATCCTGCGTGGTGAATGTCGTTGGTGCCTTTTTTGGATTTGGTGTTCGTTTCCTCTTATGTTCGTTGTGCCTTTGCCTTGTTACGGTTTGTGGTCTACATTGAGGGAGTGTTCAACTTCATGGGTGCAGTTTTGTATGGTTTGGCTTTGGTGCTTGAGGGTAAGCTTTCTCAAGGAGGGCAAACTGTAATGCCCCCTTCCTAGGCACTTTCTATTTTTAACCTAAGTTACTGATTCTGATTTTGATTATGATACAAGTTCGAGTATGCGGGTTCGGAAAAAAATAAATTTCATGGGTTCCAATTCCACACACATTGATATATTATAAAATTATAAATTTATATATAGATCATAGATTCATACATGTAACATGTTCAATGTTCATTCATCATTGGTTCAAAACTTCAAACATATGATAATAATAAGTTAGATGCATGATAAAAGATTTTGATTTTTAGCGGCGGATGAGAGTAGGATTTCGTGAGGAAGTCTTTGATGGCGGTTGATCGGATATTGCAAAGCGTGGTCGTGGTAGGCGAGGAGGTTCCCTCCCATGGCACCCTCCTTAGCGGGCATGGGAGTTTTCGAAAACAGGAGATGGTTTTCGCAGATTTGAAAGAAGGAATGAAAGATCTCATTCCCAAACCAGTCGGTCTCAATGGGGTCATGCTAGGGTTTTTAATGGGTCTAAGACTGGATTGCAGGGTGGTGATCGACAAACTTGGAAGCCTAAACAAAAGGATCTAGCTAAGGAGAATGTGGAACCTCGCCTGGCCACAGTGGATAATCAAGTGATCAACATTCTAGTGGAATCGGAGATTTGGAAAGAAAATGTGCGTCAGCTAAGGGAGACTAGTTTCTTTATGAAATGGGGTGGAGGTTGGCCTACTTATCTACGGACTCGGAAATGGGTAGATGACAACTGGGGTGAGCATTTTGTTTTGAAAACCCTTACTAATGGCTTTTTCCTGGTTAAGTCTAGGGATAAGAGGGAAAAAGATCATATCATAAATAATGGCCATTTTTTAATGGGTGGTATTGGGTTTTGTATAAAAGATTGGACTCCTAACTTCAACCCTAAGCAAGCTTCTATTGAGGAAGTGCCTATATGGGTTAGGCTATATAATCTTCCTCACGAGTATTGGCATGAGGACATTTTTAGGCAGATGGGTGATAAGTTAGCGAAGTTTGTTTGCAGCGATGAGGCTATTGAGAAGGACTACAGTATGTATGCCCATATCTGCATTGCATGGAGGCCTCATCCTCCTCTCCCTCATGCGATCAAGATTAGAACCTCTGAAGGTTATTGGTGGCAAGAGATAGAAGTAGAATGAAATGTCCCGACCTATCCACCTACATATATTTCCTATGAAAACACCATTAATTCATATACGTATAAATTAGATTCTATAACATCTAGGAAAATACAATATTTGGAGACAAATATATTCATTGGTTTCTTTATTGGTTAATTATTAATTGGCCTATCTAGGTGGTTAGCGGAAAGGGCCAGGAAGACCCAAAGGAGCCCTTAGGCAGTACCTCAATCACATTCTGAGAATTCCCCTCATCGGTAGCTCTAGTAGGTGTCTGTCGTCCCTAACACACCCTTATTTAATTGACGGGAGAATTATCTTGTAGTGGGTCTTTGGCTCAATAAGTCCAAACTCTAGGCATACATATCCTACGTAGTTTGGAGACCAGCCCCAACCTCTGTACCTTACAGTGGCTTGAGCTCGATAAGTCCAACTATAGGTATATGTATCCTATGTAGTTTGGAGACCAGCCTTAGTCCCTCTACTATAGGTATATGTATCCTATGTAGTTTGGAGACCAGCCTTAGTCCCTCTACTAATTTATCCCTTCCATTACTAGTATTTTCTTGTTATTCATTCATATGTGATCTTATTAGGTATTCCAATCACTGTCGTAAATACTAATTTTAGATAATGTATGTTGTACATATATTGAGGTATATGTACGTTCAGATAATTGAAAGAAATAAGTTTATTACAGAACTATTAAGATATTTCTCTGAGATACTATATCAGTTATGTATTCTTTTATATTTCTGGAAATGGTAAATTGATAATTAAAACATAGTATGGACTTACTATACTTACCAACTCTTCTAATTTATGATTCTGGATAATCTGATGGAAATTTGAAGGATACTAGTTGGTTGACGTCTATCTTCCCTTCCTTTCCTAGGATGAATTGTGATGAGAAGACGTCAACTCTTCAAGTGGTAGACCTGTGCTCAGTCGTATGTGGATGATGCTTCCCTTGATAACTCCACGACAACCATATAATGTTTTTATGGTTCTCTGCAGTCATCTATAATATGGCTCCTCCCCGATATTCTTTCCTTGGCGTATTCCCTGTCCTCCTTCCGTCTTCCGCTGTGTCCTTTCTCTTAAGCCAATCATCTGACTTTAATATGGTGGAATCCCAAACAATACAACTTGTGGAGTGCCAGTTCATCAACGGTAATGAATCGATTGTTATTTTATTAATGTTAACGTTAAGTGTATTTAATACTAACGTGATATACCATTACTAAGACATGATTAATATAAATATAATATAATTTTATTAAGGTTAATTGATGTTAAGCATATTAATATTAATAGGATATTATTAGTGTGATTAATATAATTATTATTATTATTATTAATATTATCTATATCAATATTAATATTAATACTATCTTTTTAATATATTTAATTAATTATTATATAGCTATGATCATTTAATATAGTTAATTAATTATTGTGTAGTTTTTATTAATATTATCAATATTAATATTAATTTTGATATTAATTAATATATTTAATTAATTATTGTCAATTTAATATCATTTAATATATGCCAATTAATTATTGTTTGTGCAAAATTATACTAATCTACATGTATTAATTAAATTACGCTTGTTACATAGAGAATATGCTTATAGCCAAAATAGGGCTTATGACAAGTGTGCCCTTCCTAAATTTGCTTGTCCTCAAGCAATCTAAAATGCGGGTGGGAAGTGAACTCTTCCCCTACCCGAGTGGCATCTTCCTCTGGCAGATTTTTCCATCTCACCAAGTACTTCGAGATGATTCTGTTCCTTAATTTCCTTTCTCGTTGTCAAGAATAGACTCAGGTTCTAAAATGAGTTTCCCTTCGTCATCGATAGGGGGCAATTCTTCACAAGGATTGATTTGTTGCCCCAATACTTTCTTTAGTCTGGATACATGGAAAATATTGTGGATTCTACTATCTTTAGGTAGTTCTATCTCATAAGCTACTTCTCCAATTCTTCTTAGAACTCTGTATGGCCCATAGAATCTTGGTTTTAGTTTCTCTGCTCCGTTCTTCTTGATGGATGTTTGTCTATAAGGTTGGAGTCGTAAGAAGACCTTATCTCCCATTTCAAAAGTTCTCTCTATGCGTTTCCAATCAGCGTAGATCTTCTGTTGATTTTGTGCATGGAACAAATTATCTTTTAAGAGTTTTCATAAGTTCAAGGCTCCGTTGCACGAAGTCCTTTGCGCCTGGCACCTTACTGTTTGATAATATTAGGCTTCCAAACGTGGGTGCACCATACCCATACAATGCTTTAAAGGGACTCATTCCAATAGACATATGATGAGTGGTGTTGTAGCAGTATTCTCCCAAGTGCAACCACTTGATCCATGTGTTTTGTTGCCCTGTGACATAATTTCTAAGATAACCTTCTACCCATTTGTTGACGATTTCTGTTTGTCCATCTGTTTGCGGATGATAACTGGTACTGGGCATTAAATCTGTTCCTGCTAAAGGAAATATTTCCTGCCAAAACTAACTGAGGAACCTACTATCACGATCACTGACTATATTTCTGGGTAACCCATGTAATTTGAAAATTCCCTTGAAAAAGACTTCAGCTATTCGGGTTGCTTTGTTATCTGTTGCTACAGCGAAGAAGTGCACATATTTAGTTAGGTGGTCCACTATCACATAAATACAATCTTTTCCTTGCACCTTAGGTAATCCTGTGATGAAGTCCATTGAAATGTTTTCCCATTTTTGAGTTGGAATGGGTAATGGTTGTAAGAGCCCTGCTGGAAAATGTTGTTCTGTCTTATTTCTTTGGCAAGTCATACATTCTTGGACATGTTTTAGTACATCCTTTTTTAGACCCTTCCAAGAGTACCTTTCTCTTATCTGTTTGTAGGTCTTATAGTATCTAGGGTGACCTGCGAGGGGGTTGTCATGATATTCCTTCATAATCCTTTCCTTGAATTTGGAATTTGGAACCATAAATATTCTTCCTTTGTACAAAATGAGTTCATCCACTACTTTATAATCATCACTTGGTAGGCCTCTTTCAAGTATCTCATTTGCTTGAGTATCCTTCGTGTATTCCGAAATAATGTCACCTTTCCAATCCTCATCAATGCTTGTTATGGTACTTACGTGACTGCGTCTGGATAGGGCATTTGCTACCACATTATTGGTTCCCTTGACATATTCAATATCAAAATCGTAATTTGAACTTTGCTTACCCATTTCTGTTGGCGGTCGTTAAGATCCTTTTGGTTCATAAAAAACCTTAAACTATTATGATCGGTCTTCACATTGAATTTCCCACATACAAGATATTGTCTGAATTTGGCTAGAGCATGCATTATTGCCAACATTTCTTTATCGTAAATAGAGTAGTATTTTTCGGCTTCCTTAAGCTTACGGCTTTCGAATGCTATAGGGTGTTTATGCTGCATAAGAACTGCTCTGATCCCTTCACCTGACGCATCACACTGCATCTCAAAAGGTTTTGTGAAATCAGGGATAGCCAAACCTGGACATGTGCTCATTGCCTCCTTTAGTTTTTCAAAGGCTTGCTGCAGTACATCATTCCATTCAAAAGCACCCTTTTTTGTCAAATTTGTTAAGGGGCGGCTATTTTAGAGAACCCCTTAACAAAGCCGATAGTAGCTGCATAACCCCACAAATCCTCTGAGTTGTGTCAAGGTTTTGGGTTTTGGCCAATCCCTGATGGCTTTAATTTTCTCATCATCGACACTTACCCCATTCGCATTAATTTTGTGGCCCAGATAGAGTATCTCTTCTAATCCAAACTCACATTTAAATGCTTTAGCAAACAAGGATTCAGGTTCCAAGATATTAAGGATATCTTCAATGTGCTTATGGTGTTCTTCCCATGTTTTGCTATAAATGAGAATGTCGTCAAAGAAAACAAGTAGAAATCTTCTCAATTGCCTTCTAAAAAGATGGTTCATGCATGATTGGAATGTGGCGGGGGCATTAGTGAGGCCAAAAGGCATGACTAAAAATTCAAAATGACCATAATGGCACCTAAAGGCTGTTTTATGTACATCTTTTGCCCTCATTCGGATTTGATGGTAACCTGAACGTAAATCAATCTTTGAGAAGTATTTTGCTCCATGGAGTTCATCAATTAGCTCATCGATCCTTGGTATTGGATAGCAGTTCTTTATTGTTTTCTTATTTAAAGCTTTGTAATCTATGCACATTCTGAAGGTTCCGTCTTTCTTTTTAACTAGCACTACTGATGATGCGAAGGGATTGGTACTAGGCTGAATGTGCCCCATCTCTAGTAATTCTTTAATTGTTTTCTTGATCTCTTCTTTGAATTTCTGGGAGTGTCCATATGGTGTGGTAATTACAGGTCTAGCCCCTGTTTCCAACTCTATAGTGTGCTTGAATCCCCTTTTTGGTGGAGCCCTAGTGGAATCTCTTCAAATACCTTTTTATGCCTTCTCAAGATTGGTTGAACATCAATGTGGACTGTTTTTCCTTGGGAAGAGGATTTATCTAAAATCATGCATTGTGCGATCCTTTCAGCTTGGTTGTGTCTAAAGATTCTTTCCATTTGGTTGCACGAAACTACCTTGGGTGATCCATTTGGTAATCCTCTTAGTGTGACTTCTTTCCCTTCGTGTTTGAAGCAGATTTCTAGTCTTGGGTTGTCCATGATGAAACGTCCTAGAGAGTTTATCCATGGCATTCCTAGAATGACATCATATGTAGGTTGACTACATAAAAGTCTCTTTTAATGGTGTGGTCACCCAATGTGATTTCTAATTGTGGTACAATTTGAGTACAATGATTAATATTCTCGTTAGCCAATGCTACTTCGAATCCTTTGAACCCTTTAGTCTCGAGTTTTCTTTTAATCACCACGCTTTTACTAATGAAGTCGTGAGAAGCTCCACTGTCCATCAATGCAATCACCTGTTGCCCTCTAATGGTACCCTTGATTCTAAACGGACGGTTTTCATTGATTTGAGATATCGTGGCTAATGTCCCATATTCTTCCTCATCCATTTTTAATTTTTTGTTAGGTTCTTCCTCATCCTCTATTCCTGTTTCTTCTATGTTATGAATATTACTTCTTTTACATTCATGACCTAGTTTCCATTGTTCTTTGCATTTAAAGCATAATTTGTTCTTCCTTAGTTCATTATGTTTTTCTTTTTCTCTACATTCATGACCTGTCTCCCACAGTGCTTTACAGAAATAACAAGGTCTCTAATTTATATGTTCTCTCGTGTTTTTCCTCCCGGTTTGGAAAATTTCTGAAACGATCTCTGGACGGTTGGTGATCGAACTTCTTGGCTTTGGAAATTGCTTCACTTAAGGTCGTGGGTTCCAAGGCACTGACAGTGTTGCAGATTGATTCTTTTAATCCCTCTACGAAAAGATATGTGAGCCTTTCTTGTGAAATTTCAGGAACCATGACTGCAAGTTTTTGGAATTCGTTGGCGAAATCGTTCACTGTTCCTTGTTTTAATTGAGTAAGCTCTTTGAAGTACCATTGAGGGTGTCTTTGATGAAACCTTTTGATAAGTTTTGAGTGAACTCATCATAGGATGTGATGAATTGATGATCTTCAGTGATTAGCCCGTAGTGCCACCACTCATGTGTTGTCCCTGTTAAGTGTAGTACTGTGAATTTAATTGCATTTTCTTCCGTCATGGGGCTGAGTGATAGGTATGTATCTAATTTTTGAATCCATGCTTGAGCAGCCATTTTTTCAGACCCATCAAAGTTAGGTAATGTCAGTTTGTTGATTTTGTCTTTGAGGTCTTTATCAGTTTGTTTCCTTTTTTTGTGATTTTTCATCTTTGCTTCGCAATAGTCCCTAAACGATGTGTGATCTCGTAACTCAGGCGCTAATTTAGAATATGCCTCCAAAATTTCATCGACCTTGTCCCTAGGTTCATCTGCTTCCCCTTCTCCTTCCTCTTGATCTTCTCTAGGCAGGAAAAAGGGTCTAGATGGTTTGGGATGGGATGTCCTAGGAGTGAGGTTGTGATTGTTCTCTGAATGGTTGGAATTAGTATCCCTCCCATTTGCTTTGGAGTTATTCATGTTTTGGATGGTTTGAAGGAGAAGGCAATTTTGTTCTATGAGGGCTTGGCTGGCTTGGGCAGTTTGCTCCATAAAAGCCCTTATTTCATTTGTTAGTTGTTCTTCCATTGCCTTCTTTTCTTTCTTTCGTTTATATGTTATCATAAACTATCCCCACAGGATGGCCAGATTATGCTCTGATACCACTGAAATGTCCCGACCTATCCACCTACATATATTTCCTATGAAAACACCATTAATTCATATACGTATAAATTAGATTCTATAACATCTAGGAAAATACAATAATTGGAGACAAATATATTCATTGGTTTCTTTATTGGTTAATTATTAATTGGCCTATTTAGGTGGTTAGTGGAAAGGGCCAAGAAGACCCAAAGGAGCCCTTAGGCAGAACCTCGATCACATTCTGAGAATTCCCCTCATCGATAGCTCTAGTGGGTGCCTGTTGTCCCTAACACACCCTTATTTACTTGACGGGAGAATTATCTTGTAGTGGGTCTTTGGCTCAATAAGTCCAAACTCTAGGCATACATATCCTACATAGTTTGGAGACCAGCCCCAACCTCTGTACCTTACAGTGGCTTGAGCTCGATAAGTCCAACTATAGGTATACGTATCCTATGTAGTTTGGAGACCAGCCTTAGTCCCTCTACTAATTTATCCCTTCTAGTACTAGTACTTTCTTGTTATTCATTCATATGTGATCTTATTAGGTATTCCAATCACTGCCGTAAATACTAATTTTAGATAATATATGTACATATATTGAGGTATACGTACGTTCAGATAATTTAAAGAAATAAGTTTATTACGGAACTATTAAGATATTTCTCTGAGATACTATATTAGTTATGCATTATTTTATATTTCTGGAAATGGTAAATTGATAATTAAAACATAGTATGGACTTACTATACTTACCAACTCTTCTGATTTATGATGTTGGATAATCTAATGGAAATCTGAAGGATACTAGTTGCTTGACGTCTATCTTCCCTTCCTTTCCTGGGATGAATTGTGATGAGAAGACGTCAACTCTTCAAGTGGTAGACCTGTGCTCAGTCGTATGTGGACGATGCTTCCCTTGATAACTCCACGGCAATCATATAATGTTTTTATGGTTCTCTGCAGTCATCTATAATACGGCTCCTCCCCGATATTCTTTCCTTGGCATATTCCCTATCCTTCTCCTTCTGTCTTCCGTTGTGTCCTTTCTCTTAAGCCAATCGTCTGGCTTTAATATGGTGGACTCCCAAACGATACAACTCGTGGAGTGTCTGTTCATCAACGGTAATGAATCGATTGTTATTTTATTAATGTAACGTTAAGCGTATTTTATACTAACGTGATATACCATTACTAAGACATGATTAATATGAATATAATATTATTTTATTAAGGTTAATTGATGTTAAGCATATTAAAATTTAATACTAATAGGATATTATTAGTATGATTAATATAATTATAATTATTATTATTAATATTATCTATATAAATATTAATATTAATAATATCATTTTAATATATTTAATTAATTATTATATAGCTATTATCATTTAATATAGTTAATTAATTATTGTCAATTTAATATCATTTAATATATGCCGATTAATTAATTTTTATATCATTTAATATATGCCATTAAATATTGTTTGTGCAAAATTATACTAATCTACATGTATTAATTAAATTATGCTTGTTACATAGAGAATATGCTTATAGCCAAAATAGGGCTTATGACAAAAAAAATCATAGAGAAATGTGACAAGTGCAAAAAATGGGGCCATGGGACAGAGGAGTGTCTTTTGGATGGGAAAGCAAAAGGTTTAGAAGTCAACAAATGTGAGTCCTTGTTGGCTGAGATACAGAAAAATGGTATGGAAGGCGAGGCCGTGAGTAACATGGGAGGAGCGGAGATTAGGCCAGCAAAGAATTCCTCAAGCGGGGATGGGTTTTGCTCAACAGAGAAAGGTGAGGCGTCATCGGGGGGAGGATGTCAACTGGATTTGTAGGAATCTATGGGTTGGAAGAACTCTTTGGAGATGTGTGGTGAAGGGATGGAACAATTGCTGGCAGGGGTAATGAAAAGTAATGAAATAGTTGTTCCAAGCAGTGATTGTTCTTCTCAGGAGATGGTTATTTATGACGGTTTGGTGGCAGAACAACTCCCTCAACTCCCTGGGATGAACGCTCCTTCTCGGGTTCCAGTGGAAGATTTGATTCCTAGTCGGACGACCCATCAA
Source organism: Thuja plicata (assembly GCA_018584345.1). NCBI lineage: Eukaryota > Viridiplantae > Streptophyta > Pinopsida > Cupressales > Cupressaceae > Thuja > Thuja plicata. The sequence goes on along the minus strand of MU225495.1, from coordinate 489,588 downwards.
GAGGCGATAGTCAACTCTTCATTAGGTGGTAGCTCTCTTCTTGAAGCTATCAACTTGGAGTGGCAACTTTTAGAGGAAAATTTAGACCAGCTAGTAGTTTCGAGCCAGGAGGAGAATAGGATTAGGGAGATTTTTTTCAAGGATATTCATTTATCCGATGAGAGAGGAGGTCTTGAAGGGTAGTGGCTATGTGGAGGAAGAGTTTGGAGCAGCAACTGAGGTGTCTGAGTCTGAGGGAGACATGGATGAATATGGTATGCTTTCTCCAAGATCCCTAAATAAGTCTAAAGCGATGGTTAAGAAGGCCAATGCAAGAGGTCAGAAACAGAGGGGGCGTAAATATGTCCACCCATTGCTGCAAGAAGCAGACAGCATCAAGGGACAAAGAAAATTGAGATCCAGGAGAGACTTGTTCTCTCCTGGGGAGCAATGAAGCTCCTTACATGGAACATCAGGGGTTGCAATACCCCTGACAGGACGCATTTGATCAAGTGTTGTTTTGATCAAACGAAACCTGATGTGGTGTGCTTGCGGAAACGAAGATAAATAAGGAAGTTGTTGCGAAATTCTTAGGTGTCAGGTTCAAATTGTCAGGATATTTTGTTGATTTTGTTGGGGCTTCTGGCAGTTTGGGGATTATTTGGAATCTTCGGATGGTGAAGGTGGATTGTGTTGAGTATGCAAGACATTGGCAATTGGTGAAGGTTCAGTATTTAATGTTTGATGTCTCCTTTCATTTGATTAATGTTTATGGTCCTACGCAAACGAATGAGAAAATGGAGCTTTGGGGAAAGCTTTCAGAGGTTTTGGAGGTTTTTCAGCAGGTGTCCTTTATCCTAGATGGTAATTTTAATGCTACCTTAGACACTTCTGATAAGAGGGGTGGTATAGGGCGGATTGGAAAGATTCAAAGAGATTTTCAGGAATTTGTCTCTAACAATGGATTGTGGGAAGTGAGAACTAAAAATGGTCAGTTTACTTGGACTAATCGAAGATTGGGTTTCTCCAATATTGCTGAAAGGCTAGATCGTTTATTTGTTGGTGGGGAATGTTAGGAATATAAGATCGTAATAGAGAAAATCCGGTGCTTATTATTGAGTTGTTCATTGTATGTATTTTTACTGATTATATATATATTACTGATTGTGTATTGTTGTGTGTTGCAGAGGAGAAGACGATGTCGTTGATATTGATCGCTTTCCTCTAACCATTCGAATAGTATAAATATCATATTGAATGGTCATGTCTACATAGAGACATGACTCTACGTGGCTTAGGCCACATAGAGCCATGTCTATACGTAGACATGACCCGTGGATTATGTGGAGCATGGTTAAGATAATGCGCGGCCTCTTTAAAAACATATACCTATGTTACGTTAACTATCTTTCGATAGTTAACGTAACATATCATATATTAATATGATATGTTACGTTAACTATCGAACGATAGTTAATGTAACTATGTTTCCATATGTGCTCGGTTTATTATATCGACTGTGTCGATCAACCCGCATTTTAATACTAATCGCGGTTATCGATTATGATCGATTACAATACATATTAATAATAATAGTATATATATATAATACATATATGTATATAATCGATTATATATATTGATAACCATTAATATAATTATATCAATCTGTTTCGATGGTATAATTTAACACTCCCGCTTAGTGAGAAAAGATTGATAATCACAAGAAGTGAATGATTATTGAAATCTCCGACTTAACTCGGAACTAGATTTCTTTTAAAATAACACAATCACTTGGATCAGGATTTCTAGCGTGATCCAGAACATAATTCATCCTGATAAGGAATATTATCACAATCCCCGACTTAATTTAGAACTGGATTTTAGTGATAATATACGTGTCAAGATATCTGGTGCAATCCGGATCAAACTTGAACCACTTGTTATCATGATCCCCGACTAATTCGGAACTGGATTAAATGATAACTTAAGTCAAACTATTGTAGGTCGTCACCTTACAATAGTGACTTTTACACACAGGAAAGATCGTCATCTTTCAAACACATAATATTGCAATATTTAACTTTTAATTTTATTCATGAATATTTCAATTTACACAATAGTGAGATTTAATCTCAAAATTAATCACAGTTTAATCATACCAAGTTTCTTTCTGAAGTACTCGATTTTCAACGTCGCAAGAGGCTTGGTGAAGATGTCAGCATTTTGTTCTTCAGTACTGATGTAGACCAACTTAATGATATCTCTATCTACCATATCTCTTATGTAGTGGTAAGGAATTTCTATGTGTTTGGAGCAATTGTGAAAGACTGGATTTACTGAAAGTTTAATACAGCTTTGATTGTCACAACGAATTATAGTAGGTTTTAGGGGCTTACCAAACAACCCAAATAGTAATTTCCTTAACCATACTGCTTCTCGAGCTCCCATTGAAGCGACCATATATTCTGCTTCAGTGGAGCTTTGAGCAACTGCTGATTGTTTTCTGCTGAACCAAGAAATCATAGCTGATCCAAGACTAAAGCAACATCCTGTAGTGCTTTTACGATCAATTGAATTTCTAGCCCAATCAGAATCAGTGAACCCTTGAAGTTGAATCTCAGTATTCTCGTATTTTAGGCCCATTTCAATTGTACCACATAAGTATCTTAGAATATGTTTGGCAGCTGTTAGGTGGATCTTCTTTGGT
>MU225495.1:464143-474879 GCA_018584345.1 Thuja plicata | reverse complement strand
AATTAGAGATTTGAAGAAATATATATTAGTTAAAGACCTAATGAATTGCTTGAAGAACACAAAATACAAGTATAGTCTAGCCATAATTACAATGTTTTAATAAGAGTTCTATCAAATATTTGTTAACGTAAAAGTAGATTAATTTTGATCAAATGGTTGATGTACTTAGCAGTTCCTTAAAAAAAATTGTTATCTACTTCGAGAAACTTTTTACTTTGTTTTATTCTATCATGTTATGCAAATTTTATTTCAATTTATTCACTCGTGTATCTGTAGTGTAAACATTTGTCTATAAATTTCTGTTATATATTCTACATTTCAATCTCTAAGGTACCTTCATGAGTCATGACTACAAACTATTGAACAGTGATACAGATAATTTTTTCTTTTCAGAAATGGTATATCTTATGTCTGACCTTTGTACTTGAACAATTCTTGTTTGCAGGCATTACCTGCAAGAAACTCAGCTCTTATTGTGGCAGATTGGCCTAAAATGTTGCTTCCAAGAGATGGAAAGGCTGTAGAAAACTTTGAAAGCCTGCAAACATTGGTGATTATTTTATCCACGGATGTTGACTAAAATCTTATGCTAAAGTAAGATGTTTTAATTCATTTTTTCTAGCATCTTTCGTTGGGCAGTCTATTTACTTATTTTTCTTTGATGAATGTGATAGATTAGATCCATTCGTAATGCTAGAGCAGAATATTCTGTAGAGCCTGCAAAACGGATTTCGGCAACTATAGTTGCAGCACCTGAGATACTGGGTTATATTCGAGTGAGTGCCATTCTGTCAAACCTTTTTTAGAAACTCTGAAATTAGACCATCTTAAATGAATAGTCATTAGACCATATTAAATGATAAGACATTATACCATATTAATTGATATTAAGATACCATGTCATTCAACCGTTTTAAGTAGTTCATACTCATTCAATCCAAATTTCTAGTATACACCAATACGTCAATAACTTATACATTGCTAATATCAGATATAGACTACAGAATGATATGATATATATGTGAATAGGTTGAATGCTGGGACAGGGTTCTGTTTATTTCTTTCTAGTTGTTTCTGTCATATTATTTGTTTTAGTGGGTGAGGAACCCATCATTAACAAACATTCATAATTCAAAACGTTCAGTACTCAAAATTTCAAAGGATTATAAAAGTTGTTTTATTCCTAAATAAATATGTATATAGATACATATACATGTATGTTCTTCATGTGTGAATAAAAATACCAAGTCCAAGGCACCTTTAATTATTTACTGAGTGGCACCAAAATATGGATGGGTTATTAGGGATTTTTGAATTACAAATATGCAAAACAAATCAACTATATACAATTGTTTTTCTATTATTAGAGTTGATTAAGCGAGTGAGGCTAACAAAGGAAGCAACAAAAGAATACAAATTGGAATCTAGTACAGCATGGATTCTGCCTGTTGATTTTGTCAATTGTATTGGAAGATATTTGTGGTTAATTCATTAAATTTGAACCTTGTCAGCTTGTTACCCCTCTGTATTACAGTATTTTTATGTTGTAGCTGCTGTTAGAGATATTTTAATGAGGTGTTTCTTCCCTACATTCTAGTAATTTTAGCATTCTCTTTTCCTTTCTAATAGGCTGCGTTCCAAGAACATATTTTATTTCTACGCATTGATTTACTGTCATGAGGTTTGTTAATATATCTTTAGGATTATTTTTTTTATCTGGAGAAAACAATGGTTAACATCATTAGATACCATAGAGATACACTAACATTTTTCTAAGATACCGATGTGTGCATGTATATGCCGGATGCAGGAGCAGATGCGTGCGGATGCTGATTCCGGCGCGGATGCTGTGCGGATGCGCTTCCGGCAGGCATCCGCACAGCATCTGGGAGCATCTGCTTGACCAGCCAGATATCGTTGCTGGAACAGTTTGCATCCATATCGAGTCTGCAGGATTTGCAGGCCTTAAGGTCGAGAGTGTTGAAGACTGCAGACGCCAGAGTTGTTTTTCCAATTCCTCCAAACCCATAAATGACAACAGCTCGCAAGAGTATATTTAAATTTAAGAGAATATATCATAAGCTTGTGATGTGAATAAATTTCGCAACCATAGAGAGCTTATGATTTATTTATTTATTATTATTATCATTTACTTTAATATATAATAATAAATAACATATTTATTATTTAGACAATTTTAAATTTTAAATACATTTATATAATAATGTTTTTTAAATTTATTATAATGAATTCAAAAGTTAACACTATTATTTTATTTTTAATAATTTTAATTTAATAAATATAAAATATTTATATTAATTTTTTAATTTAATATTATTTTCTAAGTAAATAATAAATTTGATCATTTTATTTCAAATCTATTTAACAATGTTAAATTATTTTGACAATTTAATCAATTTTTTTTTTTTAAGTAAGATCTGCCTAGGGGGCAGTACCCTTTCTATTTCCATAAAAACCACGGTTACAAAATGTTGTTTACATAACAACCTTAAAGAACTGACAGCGATAATCTAACCTTCTGACTACCTATCAACTACCAACTGACTCAGTTGTACAAATACATGATAGCATTTCCTATGGATAGTAGCCTATCCAATACTCCTTCAAAGAAGAGATCCTCATTCTCCTTTACAAAAGTGTCAAACTTCTCAAGGCTGTAATCCTTGAGAATGCCTCTTTTGAACAAGGACCACGCCTTATTCATCTTCTTCTTCTTACCCTCCGCGTTGAGCCAAAAGAACCCGATCAAACAGCCTTCCACCGGGTATACCGTAATGTGGTCTAGGCAGGCCAACACCTCACAGCGCATACTTTCCTCAACAGTCCTACGCGACAGTGCATTAAGAGCCAATGTGTTTCCCACCACTTGAGCCACCGGCCGATATAACTCTTCAATAAGTATGCCGTCATGCACATGACCCGCAGACCAAAAGTCTTCCCCCAAGATCGCCACAATTGCCGCATGCTCCTGTTCGTCTGCCTTTTTAAATATGCGAACGATCTGATTTTCGGGCGCCTCATCTAAAACTCCTTTAGCACACCCACAAGTGATTCCTAAATAATCCGCCATTGCTAAATTGACTGTTCTGGTTACTCTCCCATCTAATGTTCTCTTTATAGAAAAATCCTCTATCTTCGGCCTTGTTCACGGGATCCTTCTTTTCCCATTTACCTGATTATCACAGAGATTCTGCGTACTTATTATTCACGGGCTTGCACTGCTCTTCCCTACTCCACCGATATCCGTCGCCTCATCAGCCTATTCCCTCGATTGGAGGAGAACCTAAGTCTGCAACAATAAGTCTTATCATATCTGATGGCAGAGATTCTGTACAATCGAATTCACATGTTGATTTACAATCAATCCCTAAGTTGGCCAAATAGTCCCCCGCCTTATTGCCTTCTCTGTATACATGTTGCATGTGATATTGCCCAATAATATCAAGATGACTCTTGATTCTAGGTAGCCAGTCCGCCAACTTCCACGAATGAAAGTGGTTTTTCTCAACACCGTTCAATATAACTTGGGAGTCCCCCTCTATAATTAGATTGGATATACCATTAGATGCACACCAGAAAAGACCTATTTCTAATGCTGTAATCTCTACCAAATTATTTGAAGAATATCCTATGAAACCCAATATGGCTTTAATCACTCTTCCTGCAGAATTACGTATTATGGCCCCAATCCCAGCACTACCCAGATTACCCCTGCTAGCACCATCGAAATTAAGTTTCATCCATCCTTCTTGAGGTTTCTGCCAAATCACCTGATGTCTCTTTGCTTTCCTGTCCTTCATGATATGCTCGCTGGATTGCTTCAAAGTCCAACATTCCTCCATATCTGAATCCCATCTGGATTTGAATTTATATGTAAGGCCTTGACATCTATTATTTAAAACTTCTTCTATAGCCAACCTGATAGCTTGAATCAAATTGTCCACTTCTTTTATAGAGTCTTCAAAGATTCTTCTATTTCGTTCCTTCCAAATCTGCCAAACCAGAATTGAAGGACAAATAATCCATAGTATCCCCCACTTAGACTTTCTTCTTTCGGTCGGCCAAGACGACAAAAATTCCTTGAGTGTGACATTTCTTGCCACCTTCCATTGAAGCATATTTAACAACCAGTCCCAACAGGCTTTTGCGTAAGGGCACCAGTACAAAAGGTATCCTGTCGTCTCTTCCTCCTGTCTGCACAACACGCACCAATTCGGGCCTGCTATCCCAATCATTCTCAATCTGTTACCTGTCAGAATCCTATCGTGCAATGCTAACCAAAGGAATGCTCCAGCTTTCGGGAGAGGCCATTTGCCCCAACATAGTATCGATGGCCAATTCCTTTCATGCTTTCTGATCCTCTGAATTTCGTACCCGAGCCGTACTTTGTAGTCCCCCGATTTGGATGCACTCCAAATAAGGCGATCTTCTAGCTTAGATGAAGGCACTCTCCTACTAATAAGAATCTCTGATAGTTTCTTTTGATTAACAGAATCTTCAGCCTCTACTGGTGTCCAATCCTGAATAGATAAATATTCTGAAGATGTGCAATAGTCTCCTACCCTCCATCCTTTTGCAGCTTCCACCATATCCACCCATGCTCCTTCAAAGATATCAGCAAGAGGAGCTTCTCCATTCCAAGAATCCCTCCAGAAGTTAGCTCTGTTTCCATTACCAATCTTCCATGATAAGTGATCAGTAATAATGTCCCGGCTATTCCATATAAAATTCCAAGTATGCGATCCTTTAACTGAGTTGGCCACTGTGAGAATCCTGTCTGGTTCCATGGAGTCCAGGTATTTGGCAGCCATCACTTTGCACCAAGGTTTGTCAGGAAACTTGTACATTTGCCAAGCCAATTTGGCTCCTAGGGCTTTATTCTGAAGCCCCATCTTCCTCAATCCAATCCCACCGTCCTCTTTTTTCAAACATGCCACATCCCAGCTGATTAAAGGGATTTTGTTTTCCCCTTTCGATCCTTCCCACAAACAATTTTTTAGTAGGCCGTCCAGAGAAGTTGCTGCTTTGTTGGACATTTGATATATTGACATGTAATATATGGGGACAGCAGAAAGAACTGATTTAACCATCTGGATTCTACCTGCTTGAGAAAGCCATTTATTTTTCCATGCTCCCATCTTTTGTCGGCACCTGGATAAAATATCTTCCCATATTTTTGAATCTAATCTGCCTGCGAATAGTGGAACACCAAGATATGTGATAGGAAATGTACCGACACCAAATCCCATCGCCTCAGCAATCTTATTACCTAGCTTTCGATTGGTATTTAGGAAGAATACTACAGATTTATTTTTATTCATACTCTGCCCCGAACCATTCTCATTCTTCTCAAGAACACCTTTCATCACCTTTGCTTCCCTAACCGACGCTTCTCCAAAGAGTATAGTGTCATCAGCAAACTGAGAGTGCGTGACCGGATCCAAACTATTATGAACCGACACTCCTCTCCAACGGCCCAGTGAAGATTGTACTTTAATATTTATGCCCAAAACTTCTGCCATTAAGACAAAAAGAGATGGGGACAGGGGATCTCCTTGTCTTAAACCATTAGTAGCTTGAAAAAAGCCGTTCAATGAGCTATTAACCAAAATAGAGAAATGTACAGAGGAGAAACAATGGGAAATACACTTAATCCACTTACGGTCAAAGCCAAATCAAGACAGAACTTTTATAATAAAGGACCAACTAACCTTATCGTACGCCTTATTCACATCTAATTTGACAATCATACCTGGACATTTATCAGCTTTTATTGAGTGAATAGCTTCTCCTACCAAAATGATGCTATCCACAATTTCCCTTCCTGGAACAAATCCGTGCTATTCTGTTGATATTAATCTATTCAACATAGGCTTCAATCTATTTGCCATTGCTTTAGACAAAATTTTATAAATGGAATTACATAGTGATATCGGTCTGAAATCTGCCATTGAATCACAACTTTGCTTTTTAGGAATTAATACAATAACTGTATTGTTAATTTCTTTTACAAATCTGCCATGTTTCCTGAAGTCTTCTGCCACCTTGAGGATCTCCTCTCCCATAAAGCTCCAACACTTCTGGTAAAATTCAGAAGGGATACCATCCGGCCCAGGGACTTTGTCAGTTGGATTGTCGAAAACTGCCTTTTTGATCTCCTGAAGTGAAAAAGGTCTCATCAAAGATATGTTATCTGATTCTGTAACCAACTTCGGGATGACTTCTAGGATTTCAATTTCCGCTCCCCAATTATTCTCCAAGCAATTTTTTAAAGTGTTCAACTGCAATGCCTTCAATAACCTCAGATTCTTCCTGCCATATGCCACTCGAGTCTTGAATGCGATGTATACCATTCACGGCTCTCTTTGCCTTAACTGAAGCATGGAAGAATTTAGTATTAGAGTCACCTTCTTTAATCCAATGGTCTCTCGACCGCTCCTTCCAATAAATTTCTTCTCTGAGGAGAATCTCCGCCAATTCACTTTTGAGAGACTTTTCTACTAAATAATCCTCATTCGACATGCCCGAAGTTATGATATGTGAATTGAGCGCCTCAATTTCAGATTCTATTCTGTTTCTTTCCTCAAATACATTTTTGAAAGATTGTTTATTCCAAACTTTGATATTATCCTTCATAAATTTAATTCTCTTCATGAAACAGAAACTAGGAGTTCCTAAAAAAATATCACTATCTAACCACCACCTTTTCACCTGCGGGAGAAACTCCTTATCTCTCCACCATATCCCTTGAAATCTGAAACTACCTTTTCTACCCTGGCAACCTTCTTTGATGCATAGTTGAACTGGATAATGATCGGATAGAGACATTGGGAGAATGCTTGTTTCAATATCAATTGAAGATTCTACTCAAAATGATCCAACTAGAAATCTGCCTAATCTTCCAGAGATTCTAGTAAATTTCTCTCGACGATTAGTCCAAGTGAACATACCATTTGAAGGGACCACGTCTATCAAGTGATTATTGTACACAAAATCTCGGAAATTCTCCATGATCTGATTAGACATCCGTAACCCCCCTGATTTCTCCTTTGGATCCATAAGAGCGTTGAAATCTCCTCCTATTATCGCTTTTTCACCGTCAATGGTATCCAACTTGGCCGAAACTTCCATCCAAACTTTCAATTTATCTAATGTTTTGATAGGACCGTAAATATTAAAAATATGGAAGATTTCGTTTTTGGATATGTTCGTTACAGTTCCATACATCCAATTAGAACTTGTGATAATGTTTGACATCTTTATGAGTTTTGGGTCCCACAGTATTCCAAGGCCTCCCGAAGAACCACATGCTTCCTGGAAACATCCTTCCCACTTATTACAGAAGTGTAGGAAACTAAGAGCTTTATCCAGATTTAATTTGGTCTCTTGAATAAGAATGATGTCATTCTCAACCTTTTGAAGCGCCCGTTTTACCAAGTGCCTCTTGTCAGGGGCCGAGAGGCCCCTGACATTCCAAGTAGTAATTTTCATCTCTTACCAAGGGAGGCTCCTACTCCCTTGGCTTTTCTCAAAAATTTAAAAACATTAATAATACCTTTTTCAGATGCTCTATCTTCTCTCTTCTGCTTGTTAGTCCTCCTACCCCTGCCACCTTTGGATTTACCCATAATATTGTTAACCAATTGGCTAATACTTCTCGGATCCACATTATCCAGTTCATCAAAATCCATGTTTTCTTCTGAATTTCGATCGTACTCAATCTCTGTATCAGAGCAAATTTGTTTTTTAAGAGGTACTTCTAGTATCACGTCCTTCTCCTTTGAGGATTTCATAATACCTGGTTCCAAGCATTCTCCCAAATCTCCAGAACCCATAGTATTAGCGTTGTTATCTAGTTTCTGAACAGACCCCATTTCTACAGAAACGGTTTTCGTAACCGATTTTTGAGTATCTTTCTTGACCCAGAAATTTGTTGGTTTAGAGATTTGTTCTCTAACTCTCGGATCGAATCCTCTGATATCAGAGCGCCGACCATTAGACATTGCTTCTTCCACTTCTACTTGCTGTTTCCAACAGCTATCTCCCACTTTGAGACAAATAATGCTTGGAATCTTTTTGACCGCCGCTATCTTGATTCGCGCATATAGATACGAATCGTTTTCTATAATCTCTTCGTCTATTTCAATCAGAGTGCCCAGAGACCGCCCGATAAATTCTAGGCTCGAATCTCCCCAATATTCGATTGGGAGATTATATAGTCTGATCCACACTGGATGCTCATAAACACCCAGAACAGACGGATCAAAATTCGGTTGCCATTCTTGAAGGTAAAGAGGGTTCGAATCAAAAAACCAATTTTGTTGATTCAGAATACCATTCCTGGCTGCTTCGTTATTAAAAATAACCACAAAAAATCCTTTGGGAATGAATTTTAGGATCGTTTCACTGCTCCAATTTGTCTTAACCCAATCCCTGATACGTATTCTGGAATATCTTGCTCCAACAAACCGCCCGATAACTGCCAGTTTACCCCAAAGATCAGCATCCGAATTGATATCTTCTGGCAAATCAATCTCCAGCACTTCTGCATCTTCAATAACATTCTTCGAATGATCAAACCCGTTTCCTTTTCCTCTTCTACCCTGCGATTCTTTATCTGCGATCCTCTGGTTCTGCAACCTCCATCTCCTCCCCTCCATTCTTTTATGACAATTTAATCAATTTATTATCTATATATTTTTTTAAAATTAAATTTATATGAAAGCGAATACTTATATATATATATATATATATATATATATATATTAATTTTTAAAATATATATATAAATAAAAATGCATCCAAACGCATCCGCATCCCCCAAAAAAATTTCACGCATCCGCGCACCCAAATCAGCAGCTTAGACATTTTTACCAGTTTAGAAGCACAAGTTTGAACCCCTCCTTGGGCCATTTCTGTTAGCTTTTAAATTTGTACATTTTGGGACAACACAAAATGAAACAGCATGTAAGTGAAGGGAAGATTTAAAACCTTTAGATCCTATAAAAGAAATGCAGAAGATGAAAAATAACCTTTCCAATATAGTGAATAAAAGAAGGCTTTAACTACCACTACAGTTTATTTTGCCCTAAGATTACAATGTTCATTTTAAGAAAATATTAGAGCTTAGCTAGAAAAAGAAACTATTGAAAAGACAAGGATAAGGTAGAAGAAATGTCTCTTATTCGAAGGTTGAAGAAGAAGATGTTTAGTGGAAGTGTGCAAATAGGTTCTGAGAATGTTGTGTTAGAGTTGTGGTACTGTGAAGGTGTAGAAAACTGAAAGCATTCGGGATGTAGATAAAAACTGGATGGCCTAGTTTCAAAACAGTTGTAGCGATGTCCTGTTTGCACTGGCAAGAGGACTTAGTGCAGTTGCCTCTTTCAATTGAATGGCTTTTGAGTGATATAATGTGATCCTCCTTAGGTGCCTGCAGTGTTTGCAGAACTGGCATCTGTAGGATGCAAAGTAGCTCAAACCAATATTTGGAACAGAGGAAATTGTTGGGATTTCTTGGGAGCGTGTCAATCAGATTTGTTTGGTATTTTCCAAACCTATTGCAGACAATGGAAGAAGTTCATGTGTGTGATCTTTAGCCTATTGTACATTGTGCTAGGTAAATCAATAAAGTTGCAGAAGCTATAAGAACCTATGGGACTTCTACAACGTGTGTAATGCCTATTGTAAATGGAAAAGAGAGTTGTGGAACTGATATAGATGCTAAGGTGCTACAGGGTAAAGCTGTGGATTTAGTTTTAACGAGTTATAATGGTAGAAGGAGAAGTTACACGTTTAAATAAACAGATTCACGTAAACTAAAGATAACAAAATAAAAGAAGCTAGGAGAAAGATTTTAGAAGAAAGGAAATACTACTAAGAAGAGGTATCCGTAGAGTTGGACACTAAGGCAAAAATGTTGTTGGAGTTAAGTTTTAAATCTTCATGATGCTAGTGTTGGCATGCCAGCGCAATTACATTAGTATTCTAGCTGAGATAAGTTTATCGAAACACATGGAATTGATCAGAAACAAATATATAACTACTTGGCATGTATACTATTGCGATAGAGGCTAAAGAAACAACTAAAATGAAACCTAAATATGTTGGAGCATGGACTTTAAAATGAGTAATTTGAATTCATGTTTGTGTGACAAAACAAATGTAGTAAATCTAGTCTTCAACTTAGAAGTGGAAGCTCTCTATAAATAAAAACTAACCTGATTTGCATAATATGTACTTTCTATTTACAATATGTATGTTAGTACCAGAGTTCCATGACTCGCCGCGAGTCATGCGAGTAATGATGACTCACGGGTCGAGTCATGGCTGCCGAGTCATGGCTGCCGAGTCATGATGACCCGTTTCCATGACTCGACGAGTCATGGGTCATGACTCGCATGACTCGCAAGTCATGCCATGACTCGCCGAGTCATGGGTCTATGGCCCGGCCATGTTGCCTAAAAACATAAATTTAGACAATATAATTTAATTAATTAATTATTTTTTTCTTGCAAACTTGGGTCAATAATGGGGACATCACATTTTCCTGGATGCTAAAGTTTTCAAATAGATTGAAGAATTGTGTGACAAATAATATATTTGTGAAAAGTTTTTGACAAATATTTGGAGTTCGGGTTTCACGTGTTGGGTGCAGCTATAGATGTCTTCCAAGTAATTTTAAGATTGGACTCTACCATTTCTTGAATTTTTGTGAT
>MU225495.1:444059-463833 GCA_018584345.1 Thuja plicata | reverse complement strand
CACTATTTATAATTCTGCATATCTATGTTTTCTATTTCCTTCAGCTACAATTTACGTTTGTACTTATGCGATGGATGTATGTTTATGTATGTGATCATATTAGCTTCTATTTGATGATGTTATAGTGATTTTAAGCTTTACTCAATAATGGGTGGCTGAAACAAGTTTTAAATCCTAAAAAATCTTTGTTTTTCATTTTGCCGAGTCATTGCCAAGTCGTTGCCGAGTCATAGGCGAGTCGCGGGCCGAGTAGTCCTTGCTGAGTCATGGGCGGGTCCGAGTCATGGAACTTTGGTTAGTACTATTTGTTTGCATAAATGTTTCAGATTACACTCTATGATTGTAATGTCCCCTTCCTAGGAGACAGGCAGATAAGCAGAGGTTGGCCTATTATCAGGATTCCCGTAGGTCAGTAGAGCAGATAGGGAACCCAACTAGTGTTGGCATGCCAACGCAATTACATTAGTATTCTAGCTGAGATAAGTTTATCAGAACACATGGAATTGATCAGAAACAAATATATACTTGGCATATATACTATTGCGATAGAGGCTAAAGAAACAACTAAAATGAAACCTAACTATGTTGGAGCATGGACTTTAAAATGAGTATAATAGTTAGAGTTAGCATTTGAATTCATGTATTTGTGTGACAAAACAAATGTAGTAAATCTAGTCTTCAACTTACAAGTGGAAGCTCTCTATAAATAAAAACTAACCTGATTTGCATAATATGTACTTGCTATTTACAATATGTATGTTAGTACTATTTGTTTGCATAAACGTTTCGGATTACACTCTGTGATTGTAATGTCCCCTTCCTAGGAGACAGGCAGATAAGTTGAGGTCGGCCTATTATCAAGATTCCCGTAGGTCAGTAGAACGGATAGGGAACCCAACTAGGGGGTCATGAAGCCTGGCAAGGGGCTCTGTGAACCGTTTCGGACACTCATATGGCAATTACTACTTTTTAGGAGGGACCCCTATTTTTTAGAGAATGACTATGAGTTGGCTCTGGGATGTCTACAGACCATTATGGGTGATTTGAGACCATCTCCTAAATTTTAGGGAGGGGTCGTGTTTTTTAGGGAGGACTGTCAATTGACTGGCTGACCACCCAAAGGACCATGGAGGAAAACAGGATCCGTTTTGAGCAGTTCCAGTTGATTGTAGACAATCTCCTATTTTTTAGGGAGGATCCCTGCTTTTTAAGGGGAACCGTCAGTTGGCCTACAGGATTTAGGCATCATCCATGATCAGGTGACTTTCAAATTCTAGTTTTGAGTCCAGATGAGCATTTTATGAATAAATTGGGAAATATTAAAATATTTTCCTAAGTAGAGTTAAATAAATATTAAAATAATAATAAAGTGAATTATTACAATCACTTTATATTATAATAAGATATAATAAGGTCATGGCACAATGCCCTAGGAGGTGATAGTTGCAAGTTATAACTTAACATGGGGCCATGTTTTATAATGATAAATAATACCTTGGAATTCAATTCTATGAGGAGATTATTTTTTTAATAAAGTTTATTAAAATAAATTGTGTGAATCCCTAATTAGGGTTCCAACTTATTGGAGAGAGGGAAAAGAAAATAAAAGATAGGCTTGGGATTCCATTTGGCATTCATTCAGGTTATTTCTTCATCAGCATTTGTGGTTTTGAGAGTTGGAGCTAATTGCAGCAACATGTCTGATTCTTTGAGGATGAAAACCCTTGAAGAAGTAGATTGGACGAAACCCCAATAACCCCAATTTATTATTGTGGAAGATCTACACATGGTCTTCATTTGGACATTCTTGGAGCACTTTTAGAATTGTAATTGCAGACCAGAATTGAGAAGCTGAATATTATTGGTCGTAACATGCAGATCGAGGGAATTGCAGCAGATTTATACATTATAACTCCTATTCTCAGTCGTACTTCTCCAGGCAGGTGATTGACGTCATCTTTGGTGGAGAATCATATTGCATCAGACTGGTTTTTGGGCAGAGTAGTTACAGCAGTCGCAGATTGGGGGTTTGAAGCTGTATATTAGTCATATCCTAAGAATATATACCCAGCCGTACAGCTCCAGGTTGCAGATTTGAGTTCTGAGACAGCGAATCAGCCATTTGCAGTCATATTTGGCCAGCAGTACACCTTCAGAAAAGTAGATATTGTTATTAGCTGGCATTTAGACTTGGTGGCAGCAGACTGGGAGAAGAAATCAGTATTTCATTTTATCTTCATCGGCAATTAAGGAGTGGCAGAGAAATATATCTAGGTTGCAGGCGTTTTCACTATAACTTGTTGTTGTCCTTCCATTATCAGATCCATACAGTGGTACAGGTATGTGATCAGACTTCTTGCAAAATAAGTCAAAAATAATTCCTCTCTTGAATGTGTATTAGTTGTTATTGGTTTATATTGCATTACTTTATCAAATCCAAGCTTTGCATTTACCGTATTCAAAAATCACAAGAAAAATCAGAAAAACAAGAAAAGATACAAAAAATCGTATATTCCAAAAACCACAAAAATTAGACTTCCTTCATCATACACTGGTCAAAGTCAAAAATCCAAACACAAACAGCTATTTGCCATAGATTTCCTATTGGGGATCTTTCAGTAATCCATCATTAGGATGTAAAAAAGAGTTGTAGGAGAAAAATGGATGTTTGCAGATTAAGACAGGTTAGAAAAGAGGAGAGGAGGGGTAAGGCTGTACAGGATTAGCAAAATGCAAGATAAAAATCTAAAGCATTAAAAATATGCCAATTAAGTGCAATATTGGCAACAAGTTGAATTTGTATTCCTTTCTATCAGAATATAATATGATTAAATGTATATGCATATGATATAAATGAAAAAAAATAAAAATTCATATGCATTTACATAATACGTCTTAGATATAATAAGGTCTGATGTACAAGGTAAATAATATCTTATAACGTGACTATATACCTATATATAGATCTGTGAGAAAGGAATAAAAATTCAATAACACGTGCATATAAATGATTTTAGACATAAAAATATACTAAAGATAAATTAATATAAATGACTTTAAGTGTTTTATTTTATATAAAAATTTATATAAAATTAAGTGAAAGGAGGATAATATTTAATATGTCTAAGATTATATACTCATATGAGGATACACTTAATAAACACAAGGGGTATGTAATGGCAAGCCCAGTTATACCCAATTTTTTTGCGCTTTTTTCCACTTTCTTTTAGAAGGCATTTTTGTCAAACATTTTTTGCTTGCTTGTGGAAATGAATGTTTCCTGATTTGTAAGCTAACAGAGGGCTGGTTTACAGTTTATAGAATAATGAGCTCACATTACATTCACAGTTAGTTTGTATTTCCCAAAGAATAGGACATGTTGCACAAGTTTCGGATAACTGCAATTAACAAGATTTTACTTAATAAATTATGGGCCTCCTTTGAGGTTTTTGTCTCTATCGTATTCTGTCTGGAAAGTGATATGCAAAATCCTAGAGCAGAAAACCAATCATAAGATAATTGGTCCAATGTTGTCTCATCCATGATTTTATTTTTTCCGTTGTGAGGCCATACACCAATAAATTTGTCAAAGACTACGGTCCTCTTTAATTACTCTATTGGGACATCCATCATTTTTTCAGGTATTCTTCTCTCCAGAATGTCCTCGGAAACATTAACCTTAACAATAAGGTTGATACATGGTGCAATTTATCCTTTTCTGCCTCCTCTTTCTGCGCTGCTTTTTCTACCTCTTGAAAAATCTGCTCGATTCCTGGTTGTTTATTTCAAGTTGCTGCTTGTACCAGCTTTCTGCGCTGCTTTTTCTACCTCTTGAAAATTGGTGTGTTTGTGGATAGTCTGACATTTTGTGTCCTTTCAAATCCCGTTTGGTACCTCCTACTTCCTTATTTTGCTGCCTGCCTCCATTGTATTACAAACCTTCTTCTTCATGCCTTCCACTGCTGCTCTGCCTTTTTCGCTCCTTATTTTTGCGTTTATAGATTGTAATACTTACCAACTGTACACATTATATATATGGTTTGACACACAATAAAGAATAAACCTTGTGAATTGAGTGTAAAGCTCCAGGGATAAAAACAATTAAGGAAGTGAGGCCATGATGAGGAAAGGAGGATTTTCGCCAGCTGTAGGTCAAGGAAAATTTCGAGGCCAGCAGGCTTCAAGACATATCCCGCAATGGGTATTTCAGAATGGGATATGGGTGGACAAAGCTGTGTTTTCCAGAGGGACTATGGGAAACGGCGGGCAAAAGAGGTCCATTAGAAACACAAACTTTGGGATGAATTCAGGAACTTTCAAACGGTCATATTTTGGAACCAAAAGAACACAGAATCAAGATAGAAGCAGACCTTTCGGGGAAGAACAAAAAGGCTTCAGAAGCCTTTCCAGTAAACATAAAGATATCTTATCTTTATCGTTCAATCCTAATCTCATTCCTATATTTCCCCTGACCAAAGCTGGGAGACCGATCAATACTCCTTTACCGAAAAAAGCATGGTCTAATATCCACTGGGAGATCCATAAACAAAGAGCTCAGCTTTTCAGAAACATCAGAGAAAGGGACATCTCTTCAAAGTACAAGGGAAGTTCCCACAAAATCACCAAATCCACTTATAAATGGAGGCCCATACACACTTCTCACGAGAGTTCGAGGTTCTTTCAAACGAGCAAAAAGGGGGATGCAACATTGGTTCAGACTAAAGACACTAAGCAGCACGACACCCAGATAGAGCCAAATAAAAGGATTCCAAAGACCGGTCCTCCATACAAAAGTCAAGAGGTAGTCCCCATTACTTTCTCGATGGAGTATTTGGCCCAAAGAAGCCATTTCTTGATCCAACAGTCAATCATATGCAAATTTTGGGAGGCAGAATTAACTTATCCTCAGTTCTCTTCTTGGGCATTCTCCAAATGGTCAAATATTGCTAGAATTGAATCCATAGATATGGAGCTTGGTTATTATCTTGTCATCTTTGAGGACAAGATCAGCAGAGATAACATATTTAAGACAAAGGCCTGGTTCTACAATAACTCAGGGCTACATATGCAACAATGGACACCAAACTTTGTGAGCTCTATAAATGTGATCAAGTTCATACCAAGATGGATATGCTTTAATAATCTTCCTGTGGATTACAGAGACTCAGAATCCATCCAAATCATAGCAAACAATATGGGAATTTATCTCAGACACCATCACTGTCAAATCTCGGCTACAACATGGATTTGTCTGCTTTTGGATATCACTAAGGATCTACCAAGATCTCTGAAGATAAAGTCCAAATTTGGGATGTGGGAGCAACTCATATCCTATGAAAACCAAGGGATACCCTCAGACGAAGGGCAAAACCAGAAATCTCAGACGAAGTCAACAAATATGTCGAGTAAGGAAGGGGATCTTCAGAACTTAATAATGGCTAATAAAGCATTGATAGACACAGACCCTTACGCATTTTCATCACACCAAAGCTGGGACCAGAGTAACAGAGACAACAACAATCATTGGAACTCCCCATCGGCTCTTTTCCCAGAGGTAGGATCTCTCAACAGAAAACTTAAGGTTAGTAGAAAGGACATTATGGATAACTTGAAAGAAATCATGCAAGTCTTTCTTTGGTTTTTATATTGGAAAATTAAGGGCATTATTAAGACAAATCCAAAAACCCTTCTTTTCGAACCCCAAATAGCACATTGCAACTACATCCAGGACAGTCTGGATACTCAAATCCCTGATAGCACACTTTGCCCGGGAATCTGGGAAAGAGAAAGGATTAATAGAAGAATCCTCACCATTTAGATACATAGAAGTGCATTCACACTGGAAGACAGTTCCTCTCGCATCTCTCGATTTAATCCTAAGGTGGCAGAACAATTATTAACACAGTGGTTCAGAGAAGTCCAAGCAGATATGATCTCAAAGTTGGCTGACCAAGTCATGGAAGAAGATTCTTATCCGTCTCAACAAATATTGACTCAGCCTGACTCCACAGCAAAGGAACACCTCACCCCTATGGTTATTCAGACAGTCCCAAAGGATCAGCATGATGATGACATTCTTCAAACCAAGATATGTGATTTATGGGTGATTGCAAAGACAGGGTCAAACACTGGATCCTCTTTGGGAAAGAAGGTAAACCAAAATCGAAGGACTTACATCTCCCCTACAAGAAGGATGGAAGAAAACAGTGACTTTGACACTTCAAACAATAGCTCCGGGACCAGGAAATCCTCAAGAATCAGGGAGAAAGAGCTAAGACTGACTAGTTATGGCAAGGGAGAAAATTCGAAAAAGCCTAAGACCAAAAGTAGGATTAAAGGAGGGATCATCCCCCTCAAATCAATGGGAAAAAAGAAAGTTGACGAGAACTTGGAGACAGCATTGTCAGAATTGGCAAGTTTGGAAAACTCTGGGGGGGATGATCTAGATAACGCCTCTTCTATTTCTCCTCGATTACAGGCCATCTATGAACTCTTTGGAGGATCAGACCAAAGATACATAAAAGAGAGCAATATCCCATATTCATTTAATGAAACTCTTAGAAGAGGATTATGAGGAAGAAGAAGACAAGTGGGATTCCATTGAAGGAATGGGATTTTCTAATTGCCAATCTCCAGTCACAGCTCAAGAAGCAACCTTAGGGGATGTAGATTTGGCAGGAAAGACTACTCCGATGGGACCTCCTCAGCTAGGACTCCAAATGTCTGATATCAACAGATCAAGGGCAGATTGTGGACTAGTTAACAAAAAAAGTAAAGGGAGGAAATCCTTGGCCACATTAAGGACAGAGGTTGGTGAGGACTTGGACCAAGCATAAATCACTGAATATCTTAAAGTTGGGAAGGGGCAGATCCTTCCCAAGTCCCAATGAAGGTCCTCTCCTGGAATATTAGGGGCCTTAATGCCCCTAACAAGCAGCGTATAGTCAAACGCTGCATTCTGATGACTAAACCAACTATAGTACTCATGCAAGAAATAAAATCGAGCACAAAATCACTATCTTTATTTTCCAAATCCCTTGGAGATTGGTCTGTGGAGGGTGTTGATGCAATTGGTTCGTCTGGGGGCATTGCCATCATGTGGAACCCAAGACTTGTTAAGGTAACTATCTCAAGGAAGAAAACTAACTGGATGAGTGGTGAGGTTAGATGCCTACAATCAAATCTTCAGTTTAATATAATAAATGTGTATGGTCCCAACTTAAGAAAGGGCAAACAAAAAGTTTGGGAAGATTTAAGCAGGCTGTTCAATGAATTACAATATGAGAACACTTTCTTGGGGGAAGACTTCAATGCAATTGCTCACCCTTCAAAAAAAATGGGAGGCTCGCAAAGGGAATCTCAATCCCAATTTGACTTCAAAGAATGGCTCCGAGTGGAAACTCTGATGGAAATTGAATTGGAAAACGGGAAGTTTACATGGAACAACAAAAGAATGGGTCCTAGCAACATCGCAGAAAAGCTTGACAGGTTCTTCTTTAAAGGGGATCTCTCCCTTTTCCCCTTCGACCTCAAAGCATCCATATCTCCAACCTCTGGTTCAGATCACTTCCCCATTCAGATGGAAATTCTAGGGGAATATAAACCGTTGCATTGCCCTTTCAAATTCGAGAACATGTGGCTCAAAGATATTAGATTTCTAAGTTTAATCTCAGATTGGTGGCAAGAATGCAGGCCAAAAGGTTCCAAACTGTTTTGTTTTACATCTAAACTAAAATTTGTAAAGCAAAACCTCCTCATATGGAACAGAGAACAATTCAATAACATATTCTCCTCCAAAATGGAGATAGAACAAAAACTTAAAGATTTGAATGAGATCATTATTCGGTTAGGTATGGACAAGGATAGATTTGACAAGGAAAGAGACCTTCTAAGAGAACTAGAAGATATCCTTGCAAAGGAAGAGATTTTTTGGAGGCAGAAATCCAGAGAGAGCTGGCTAGAAGCAGGGGATAAAAATACAAAATTCTCTCACAACAGCACAAAACATCGCCAAATTGCCAATAGAATCCATCAAATCACTAAGGAGGATGGTTCTGTTACTCTGGACCAAAAAGAAATTCAAACAGAAATAGTCAGCTTCTACAAAAAACTACTAAATCATTCTAAAGTGTCTCACTTGACAGCTCAGGAGGAGCTCCTAAAGGACAATCCAAAACTCATTTCTGATTTTGATAATCATATGTAGCTGGCTAAATTTACTGAGAAGGAAATTAAGGAAACGCTGACTCAAATGGCTCCCGATAAAGCTCCTGGTCCGGATGGCTTTCCTCCGAGCTTCTTCCTACACTGCTGGCCCATATTGGGGAAGGAACTCACAGAGGCTCTGGAGGCTGGAAGATCTTCAGGTAGATTTCTAACTGAAATTAACAACACATTCATATCTCTTATTCCAAAGAAAGAAAATGCGTCTTGTATGGATGAATTTAGGCCAATTGCTTTATGTAACACTGTTTACAAAATTCTATCTAAGGCTTTGGCTTGTAGATTAAAACTGGTATTAAGAAAGATCATTGGGGAAGAGCAAACAGGATTTGTTCCGGGAAGGTCAATACTAGATGGTATAATTATTGCCCAAGAGGCCATCCATTCCATACAATGCAACAAACATCCTAGTATGATAGTAAAGCTGGACATTAAGAAGGCATATGATAAAGTTGACTGGAGGTTTTTAACAAAATGTATGGAAAAATTTGGCTTCTCCAGAGCTTGGATAAACCTTATATACTACTGTATATCGACTCCAAGATTCTCCATCTTGATTAATGGGTCCACTGAGGGATTTTTTGAAGGATCTAATGGCATACGACAGGGTGACCCTCTATCTCCTTTTCTTTTCATTATTATGGCAGAAGCATTAGGGCGCAGATTTATTAATCATCAAGAACAAGGCTTGATTCAAGGGGTGGAAATCACTTCATTGGTCAAAGCGGTCACTCATCAACAATTTGCTGATGATCTACTTCTATTTGGGAAAAGTAACAAAACAGAGGCACATCATATGAAAGATATCTTGGATAAATACTCACTGGCGTCAGGCCAAGAGGCTAATAAAGGAAAGTCACAAATTTATTTCCTTAACACAAGGAAAAAAGTTCAGTAGGATATTCAAAAGGTCTTAAAGTTTTCAATGGGATCCTTCCCTTGTCAATATCTTGGCATACCAATAGACACAACATTAAGGACTGACTCTACATGGAAACCCATAGAAGAAAGAATGGATAGGAAGATGGATGCTTGGAAATCCAGATGGCTATATTGGGCAGGGAGAGTGGTATTAATAAAAGTTACCTTAGCAGCTATCCCTATTTATCTTCTTTCTTGCCTTTCACTACCGGTGGGGTGTTACTTGAATCTTGTTAAAAATTTGAGAAAATTCTTTTGGCAAGGCACAGATTCTAAGAGGAAAGTCCCTTTAATTTCTTGGGATAAGATTTGCAAACCAATAGAAGATGGTGGGGCGGGGATTAAAAACCAGCAGTGGCAGAATCAGGCCCTTGGAGCAAAATTATACTGGAAAATTCTTAAAGAAAGGAATCTTAAATGGGTCAAAATTCTCAGGGGCAAATACTTTCATCACCTAGAGGATGCAAAAGTGATCAAAGCTTCCAACCTTCTTAGGGGTTCCAGAATTTGGAACTTCATCTATAAATCTAGAGGAATTATAAAAGGAAACATTTCTTGGAACATCAAAGATGGGTCTCTAGCCAGATTTTGGGATGACTCTTGGGGTGGTGATCCCTGCATTATCCACAGTCTTGGTTAGAATAACATCAGTAGTATTTATTCAGAGGAATGGGGGAAGTTGGTGAAAGACTATATTGTTCCGGACTCCCAGAACTTGGAGAATGGCTCTTGGCTATGGAAGAAATTTGACCTCCCTAATGTTGACTCTCAGGAACATAAAGCTTTGATGCAGATTATTAAGGACAGATCCTTCCTAATCCAAAAGGGGAAAGATGAATTAGTTTGGAACGGATCAAAATCAGGGGTCTACTCGGTGAAGGAGGGATATAAGATCCTCTTTGCAACCCCCTCTTAAAAGCAACCTCAAATCTATAAATAGTTGTGCTGGAACAAAATTTGTCTTCCTAAAGCAGGGATTTTTTCTTGGGCAGCAATCCAAGGAAGAATATTGACAGCTAGTTGGTTAAAAAAAATGGGATTTTCTGGTCCTTCCAGATGTGTGTTATGCTACAATGATGAAGAGGATATAGATCATCTTTTGTTAACATGTCCCTTTGCCTTGCAATGTTGGAAATGGCTTTGTGCTAAACTGGGATGGTCAGCTGCTCTCCCTAATGATATTTCATCTCTTTTTATTTCATGGCCTCAGCTCTACAAGGAAAGCTTATGTGGTAACTTATGGATCATATCCCCATCCATCCTAATTTGGGAGCTTTGGAAAGAAAGGAACAGACGGATTTTTCAAGACATCTCATTGGATTATATCTCTATTCAGAGTCGGATTGAGGCTTCTATTGTGGAAGTCATGAATGCTAGGATCCAATTACACAGTGCTCAACACAAAGCCTACACTAGCTGGGACGATTTGATGATCAAGAATTGGTTTGGGTTAAAACTCCCTCCAACAATTGGGAAAGGTGTTAAAGCCAGTTCCATTCTTAGAGCTAATTGTAAATGGAAGGCCCCTTCTTTTGGTTGGAGCAAACTGAACTTTGATCGTGCCTCAAAAGGGAATCCGGGGCCTTCTGGTGCTGGTTGCATTATTCACAATGAGGCGGGTTTAGTAATGGCTAAATTGGCAAGTCCTTTGGAACATGGAACTAGTAATATGGCGGAATTCAAAGCTTTACTTCTTGGTCTGTCATTGGCAGTGGAATTAGGGCTTCGAAAAGTGGAGATAGAAGGAGATTCACTGATCACTATCAATGCTGTTAGAACAGGACGGTCTCAAAACTGGAAACTTCAAGCAATTCTGGAGGTCATTTTAAATTTTTTTTTAAAAATTGAATTTACAACGGTCAATCATATTTATCGGGAAGGGAATTCGCTTGTGGATTAGTTGGCCAACCTAGCTGCCTCGGGGGTAGACATTAAATGCATATACTAATTGATTTCGACATCCCCATTCAATGGCTTTGCGGCAGATAGAATGTCTTTTCTTCCTTAAATCTCGATTCAGTGGTGGCAGTGTTTAAGTGTCCGTTGGTGGTGAATTGACAGCTCCTGAATCCCCATATGGCCGGTTGAGATCCGGATTAATGGCGTCAGTCTGCGCTCCTCAATCTGTTGCGTGATTTGAAAGGTTTCGTAATTGCACATCTTGTCTACCCGGCGGGATCGGTACTGAGGTACCTTCTCACACAACCCCTTAAGAAAGATGTGACAAATTTAGTGGTAACACTGGGTATCGACATTTATCAGCTTTTTGTGGCAACGAGTCATTCATTGCGGAAGGCAAATCACGGGTACAGTGAGGTGGATCATTCCTCAAGTTTTCCTTCTTGCATGACAACGAAACTATTTATTTTTATACAAGTTAAAGGACTTCTTGCCCAGATAGTTTGTTGCATTTCAGTCCTCTCCTCCGCTCTGCTTACCATATCATTATGGATTCTCCAATCAAATTTGATGCAGTAGTAGACCAGGTTGCCTTTGATTCTCCTATCTCCTTCAACCATCTTTCAGATGTTTGCATCTATCATCATCCTCTGGTCTTTCATGCGGTGATAAAAGTGTTGGGCTTCAACTTCCTTCATACAAACTATAGATACATGGTACTCTCTGACATTTGCGCAGGATTTCTTGCGAGCATATTAGTGGCAGGTGCTCACAAAAATATTGCCGAGGATTTGTGTGACAGGGTGTTTTATGGGAAATTTATAATGGATATTCACAATGTCGTCCTAAACATAGATGCGGATTTGACCACTCCTTTCCCTTGGGACAAAGCCACATCCATGACGGCTGGCCAACCTTTCCCAGGCTTCGCTATTGCTGCTCGAAGGAACTTTTATTCTAGGCCTCCCTGCCGTCTCTTCATCCTCTAGGGCTGGGAGTGGGAGGATCAACAAGTGCGACTGCCAATAATGAGAAGGGGCCTAAATTTTCTATCTAAATTTCTGGGTATAGATGATGGAAAATTTGCTCCATATGGGGATGACCTAGATGAAAATCTCCCCTGGGTTTATCAATTCAAATACGATGAGAAATTGGATGGACTGGGAAGTCCAATATCTTCTGACACAGAAACAGGTGGTGAAGACATGGAGGAAGATCCAGATGAAGAAGAGGATATAGAGAAAGAGGCTACTGATGACCTTGAGGAGACTATGGGAATGGACGCGGCTGCAGTGGACGATTCTGAGCTAGAGGAGGCTTCCCTGGAGGATGTCTCGACGGATGGTAGCGGGGACTCACAATTGCCCATGAGTTCCAAATCGAACTCAACTCCCAGCACTGAGAATGACACCACCTCTCCCTCTGATTGATTTTCAGAGATAAGTTAATTTTGGGCTAGATAATATCTAGAATTTTTGTTGTTTATTATCATTTTTCGATATGCTTACGATTAACTGGGAATGGGCCTTGGTGCTCTGGTTTTTTTGGGTTCACAATCCTCTTGGTAGGATTGGGTTTTGAACCAGGATACTATATCGATTCTGTTTTATGTTTTCTGCTTTCTTGCTTTATAAATATTAATACATATAATCAGCTACGGCCCCTTACAGATCAAAAAAAAAGAATAAACTTTGTTAATGTGTACTTAAATACATCCATGAACATTTGATTAATACAGAGAGACTGTGCTCCACTGAACCGAGTTTTTTGAAAAATTTCAACTGCGCCAAAACTGCATCCCCATTTCTCATCATACTCCCATTGTGGCAAATCAGGAACATTGATACTATCCCTATATAATTTGTTTCAAAGAAGATCAATCCTTTGAAAGAATAAGGACCGACATGGTTGTAAATAAAGAATTAAAATTTATTTCGTAGAGTCTCGTAGCGCATCAGGAATAGGATGTTTTTGTGGTTAAGAAATATTCAAATTTTAAATATTACATCAGTGATCAACTTATGAATTGTGAAAATATGACAACATGGTGATTCTGTTTGTGCTGCTAACAGAATGAAAAGACAGTACTTGCAACTCTTTCGCGATTGGATATTGAAAATTTACATTTTACCATTACTCCTCCAGGTATGTTTGCATTCTTAAGTTATAGCTAAAAAAACATGATGCTTTCTTGCAATTTGAATATCCGGAAATTGTAGGATACTTTCGGGTTCCAATTCATGAATTTACCAAGCAATGGACATGATTACAAACTCCAACCATAAAAATGTTACCGGTTTAAGATGATTTATATTTGGCTTTTCCTCATTTTCATGGAAAATGTAGGTGTTTCATTGTGTATTCACTGACAGCATGTTCAATTTTGTAGAAGATGCGAAATTAGCTGTCCATGTTATTGCGAGAGAAGGATTGGAAGCTTACCTGCCCGTCACAGATATGGTAGATATTTCAACTGAGATTGAACGCGTTTCTAAGCAGTTAGCAAAGCTTCAGTCCCTGTATGATGGACATATGAAGCGCCTCGCTTCACCAAATGTAAGTTGTCGTCTCCTATTATTTTGATCGATTCATAATATGCAAGCCAATTGTCTTACGAATCCCAAATTGACATGACATTTGTGCCTTTTACAGTTTGTAGAGAAGGCTCCAGCGATTGTTGTTCAACAAGTGCGGGATAAAGCAAATGAAGCCAAGGAAAAAATTACGATTCTCAATAACCGCTTAGCTTTTCTTCAATCCACAATTCTTAGTTCTAAATGAAAAAAAAAAAAGACAAAAAGGTTATTTTCTCTCGAAAGGATTGATCTTCACGATTATTTTGGTTTGATGGAAGCAATCAAGCCTGGAAGTGCTCTCTGCAGCTGCGCTTGCATTAACTTGATATCTTCTGCCAAGGCCAGCAATATTCACAGATTAGCTTTCAAAATTACTTTTCAGAAAATAATGTGCTTTTAGCCATTTGACGACTGATTAAAATTTTCTCAAATGTTTGATGATAAAGACAACATTGTTCAATTCTGTATGAAGCACATATCAGCGGGAGGCCGGCCATTAAAAATCTAAATCTTACCAAAGAGGGACTTACTAAGTTTTTTTTTTTGTTTTTAAAACTCTCCTGCTAAGATTTAGACTTTTTATGGCGTCTATCCATACCAGTAAATCAAAAAGTACGCTGTGTTATCACGCATGAATTGCGGTTCGATTCACCCTCCCCAATTTTTTAAGAGCCGGTGAATCAGATCGACGGTTTTTTGGCATGAATCGTCTGAATCGCTGATTCAGGTGATTCATCCAAAAATCGCCTGAATCGCCATGTGTGAACTGGCATGAATCGGCCGTCAAGTCAAAAAAATTAAAAAAACACTTGTTTTTTTAATCTTTTTTTTGTGTCTTTCATCTTACATACATTTATGATTTGATATCTTATGGAGCTGAAAAATAACTCTCAATGCCTTATAAAATAATTAAAGTCGGTTGAGCTTTCGGGAGCGACAGGAGCGCACAAGGGGTGCTGCCCTTTGACCCTGTCTTGGGGGCTTTGCCACCAAACCCCCATTTAATAATTTGGGGTGGAAACTGTGCCAATAAAAGTGGGGAAAAATTAACCTTAGAGTCTTATTAGGCTCCACATAGAAGATGATGATGATGAAGAAGAATAATATCAATAAATTATTAATCTATTAGTTGAACTTAAAACAATGATACTTGAACTCATGTAATGATTTAATTTTAATGTTTTGATTCTTGAATCTTTGATGTTGAACTTGCACTTGAAGTATATGATGGTATGATCATGATTCATGATGCTATGATTACAAGTGTTTTTGTTGTTTAAATGTTTTTATGATACTATGTGACATTCCAATCTTAACTCATGCTTCTAGGCTGCATAAATATGTAATGCATGTGATGGATTTATCATTTACGTTCCTTGTTTATGTATGTTAGCTTCTATTTGATGATATTATAGTGTGTTTAAGTTATATTCAATAAAGGGTGCATGAAATAAGTTTTAAATTATTAAAATCTCTAAATTTTAATGGTTTTTAAAATTTGCCGATTCATGGGCAATTCGATCCCAATTCATGGGAGATTCGCGATTCGATTCGGCCTTGCCGATTCCGAGACGATTCCAGTTCTCGTTACTTTGGTTATTATTAAAAAAAAAAATTGTAATTTTTAGAATTTCTTATTTGCTGTCTTGTGTGTTCTATTATTCAACTATTGGTGATCTATCCATTTCTAATTTGGTGTGATTAGTAAAAATAAGAACATTGAAAAAGGATCACAGTTCAAATTGCACTTACCTCATGCACTCATGGAATGTTCCCACCAAATTTTTAATCTTTTAGTAGAGCAGCTACTACATAAAGTTTCCAAAAAAAAATTAAGAAAAATGGCTTCAAATAAGTCCTACAAATCATTCTCTTTTTTATTAGTGTCTATTTTTTCATCTCGTGTACTCATATAACTGTTTAAGTACAATTTCTACTTAAATTTAAGCTATTAGAATTTTCCCATACAAATTTTAGTAGAACATGAACTACTTAAAAATTGAAAATTACGTAATTCCACAAAATCCTTTTCCCTCCTTTTCATCAACAATCAGGCATTTGAAAGAATTATATGAGTTTATTAAAAAAATTTAGACAAAATTAGTAGATATTGCAAGTGAAATTTGTAGTTTTTAACCCCTGCAAAGCATCTCATCATGGGAAGAATTTGAGTGGTGGTTTCTAAATAAATTTTATGGCATTATCAAAGACAATACATCTATCATTAATGTTCCTGTTCATTCACCACAATACCTTTCATATGAACATGAATTAAACAATATTAAGTCCAAAGTGTACATATTAATACATTGTTTGGCATAAGAAAACAAGAGGGAGAAGATCCATTTTCTTTAATCAAAAGGATCATGAATGCATACGTTGAAATTTCAGAACACTCCAGACCTCGAGAAAATGAATGTATTGAGTTCTTTATTGAATTATATGACCCACTCTTGAAATTTCTTTCCAAATGGTTGAAACCAAATAGCTTTTCTCAGATTTCTGAATGGTTGTACATAGTTGAAAATGTTAAAAAACATAATGCAGAAAATGGTGCAAACATGGATCTAAATGAAGATGAATATTTAGAAGAAGAATGATGTAATAATGAGGAAGAACTTATGGGAAACCATCATCACACTTTGGAGGAAGATTGTAAAATTTAGGATGTTGATGCAATGCAATGCATGAGTACATCATCGGTGAAGTGAATAGAGAGATAGATGAACCAGCGATTGATTCATTTATATTTGAATACTATGATGACACACCCGGTAAAATTGGTGCATGTACCAGTGATGAAGTAGATGAGGAGATAGGTTTATTCAACAGTAAACAAATTTCAAATTTGTTGGACATAGAGTATCAGAAATATGCTCATAGGAGTAATTCAGGATTTGCATGGCCTACACAGATAGATTTTGATAGTGAAGAGCCTACAAAGAAGGAATTTCCAGACAAATGTTTTGGAGGGCCTGTCTGATGAAGACATGAATGATCATAACAATTTATGTCCAATGGATAGTAATGATGTTCATGACTGGGAGCCTGATCCTGAAGAATAATTGCTAGCTTTAATAATGAGAGATGGTTTCAATTATTTGACGCTTACAGTAAAAATGAAGAATATGATTATAAAGAGAGAAGTATATACACTTGACAATGATTTTCAAGATTTTTCATAGCCTTTGTAGGATGGCATGATAGAAGAAAATTACGATTTGAAAAATACTATTGAAAATACATTATATGAGGAGTCATATTTTTCTAATGGCAGTGAAATAGAGGAAGCATGTGAGTTTGAAAATAATTTTTAAAAAATTTCAAATCCTATGTATGATACAACAGTAGAAGAAAATCAAACCACATCCTGGCAGAGTGTGTTTAGGGGTGCTTTTTATCTATTCCCAAATCCACTATATCAAGAGGAAATAGTATTTTTAGACGATCAAGAAATTGTTTTGGTTATTGACATAAATGATAATGTTGATGGAATTGAGATACCGGATAATCGGGTGTGTTGTGAGAAAAATGTTGAATTAGAAAAATTACATTCTTCAGAGCAAACCTAGAATGCTAAAAGTTGGTAACATAAATTTTTCAAAAATGAAAGAAAGGAGCCATAAGAAAATTTTAGGGTTACCAAATATTTTCTCTCGAGCATAAGTTACAAACCAAGGTATGAGTTTTTAACTTCTTATGGTTTACATAAATCACAAGGGAGATTTATTAAAGTTCTTAAAAGTGATACACGTACTCATGATAATTTGGGACATGTGGAAAAGTGCAAATATTATTCCTCAAATCAAATAAAAGAGTTTTTGGTAAAACATATCAATATTAGTATAAGATATTATAATGAAGAGATAAATGATGTTAATTATGCGCTGAGCATCCAAACAAGGGATAGAAATATTTTTATAATTATTATATATTTGAAGATGACAATAATTTTTTTGACAGAGGGAAAGATGGATTTTCACTTTGTGGGCCTAAAACCATCAAATAAAATTGTGATTTATTTTTCAGTATAAGGAGGTCTGCAATTTGAGGAGCACAATGAATAAGGCATTTGGTCTGCTTCTACCAGAGAAAACTTGATTCTTGCTATACCCACAAAGAGCATACATCCCCAAACAAAGCCACTGTCGGAACCCTAAATCTTGCAAAATTTAGAGTTCTATGCAATAAGAAAACTAGACAAAACCTTAGACATGTGTTCCCAAACCTGGTGATTAATAGTCTGAACTCCCTTAGGAGTCAGCACCCCCGCGAGCGATCACATGAGCGACCTACCCCTTCGACCACATTTATAATAAAGGTGGTTTTTTAGAATTTTTAAAATTCGAAAATCACATTTATTTTAATAAGTGAAGTGTTTTGAGATCAAAAGCGGTGTTTTTGTGAAGGAATACGAAGGCGTTTTTTCCCGAAGGAGTGTGAAGGTAATCTTTTTATCAAGTAGTAAAGCGAAATTTTCTTGCTATACTTTGTGCAATGGAAAATAAAAGGAATAGATCAAGCAAATATGATCGCAAAAGGGATGACAAAATGCTAGGTCATACGAAATGTAATGAAGAGAAATCGGTCGATGTTGAAGAAGAACCTATTGGGTGTTGAAGAAGATGCAACTCAAGTAGGGGAGGAAATTGGTAGTAGTATAGGTACAAATATTGTTTCTGCAATGCAAAATTTGGTGGAGATGAATGAGGATTCATTTTCAGTCAAATTACATCTAAACACATGGTACCTCAAAGCACTATTAAATTGCATCTCAAAAATATTTGGAAGGAATATTTTGAGGATAAATCTGTGCTGGGAAGAGCACAATTGTTTGCCAAGTTATTCAAGAACAGAGAAATGACTCTGGTTTTAGAGTTGTTGGGTGTTGATAATAAGAAAAGCACATGAGGTCAAGTAAAAGAAACAGTAATTGAAAATTTACAAGGTGCATTGAATCTTGTTAATAAAATATATAAAGGACCTTATTCAATTGCTACTCGTAGAGCGTTGATGACTATGATTTCCAGTAAGAAGTTGACACATAGAAGACAATTTAAAGCAATTACTAAATTACTGAATGTATCTAGAAGAACTATTCAAAGATACATTAGGATGAGAAATATGTTAGATTTGAACATTGAAAAGAACTGGGTATATATTTGTAGACTTCGTCGAAAAGATAGAATTCCTGAAGATGTAAGAACATGTGTCGTTGAATATTGGATCAAGAACTCTCGTGTTACTTCCCATAGAAGGAACACTCTAAAGTTGAAAGACGAAGAGACCGGTATGAAAGTTGAACATCCAAAACATTTTATAGATGGAACACAAAGTGAACTGTTTGAAGCATTCAAGAAAAAGAATTTCCAGATGTGAAAATAGGTCAAAGAATGTTTGAGATGTTGCATCGCTTTGTACACAGAAATAAAGTTCATGAAACTTTTTGTTGTAGAAATCATATTGAGTTTCATCTATACTTGCAATCATATAAAAAAAAGGTATGGAAGTAATTTTAATCAAGATGTGATCATCCCTGGAAGTACAAGACAATTTGCAAAGTCCATTCTATGTGATATACCAGATGATTTAGATGAGTTCAATGTCCAGTGTATAAAAAGTGAATGCATTGATTGTGGACATTTATAGAATTTTCATTGCAAATTGAGAATATTGATGTTTCAACACTAGTTTTTTGGAAGAGATTTGAATATGAGACATACCAAACCAAGATAGGAGAGGAATCCAAATAACTTGCATTGAAGGAGAGTGAATTGTCATACCTTGAGTTTATGAAAAAAAATTGAACTATAATTTATCCGCATATCCAACATTGTCATGGTGCATGATGGCAAGCTAAACAGTTTCGTGATTCCAAAAAATGTTTTCCACCTAGTTGTATTATTTCAATTGTAGATTTCTCCAATAACTATATGTTTTCCCCTCAATCAGACCTCCAAGCTCAATATTATCATTATGAACATGTTACAATATTTGTGCAAGTGACCTATAGACATGCACAATTTGATTTTGATGAGGTAGAAAGTATTTTTATATATATATATATAAAAAAAATTCTTCAGTTTTTTCTTTGTCCTTTGTTCCCTTTTTTGTTCCTTTCCTTTGTCCTTGTTGTGGTTATTATTATTATTATT
>MU225495.1:426625-443959 GCA_018584345.1 Thuja plicata | reverse complement strand
TGTTCTCTCATCCTGATGATGGATCACGGAGTGTGATCCGAAACGTTGATGCTTAAAAACTC
The DNA here is from genome assembly GCA_018584345.1 of Thuja plicata. Classification (NCBI taxonomy): domain Eukaryota; kingdom Viridiplantae; phylum Streptophyta; class Pinopsida; order Cupressales; family Cupressaceae; genus Thuja; species Thuja plicata. The sequence goes on along the minus strand of MU225495.1, from coordinate 443,897 downwards.
ACACAATCAACACCAGAAATCTAGCTATAAACTCAATGGATTGTGGAAATCTGATCGATTTAATGAACACATTATCGTTAAGGGGATTCATTTCTATATTAGCATGATAGGGTACATGATAGGAGTTATGTGGCTCATTGTTTTGGAATGTTTTTCTTGATCTTACGAATCTCGGGATAAATGCTTCACAACACTAGATTTGGTATGATGATTGTGCAGGTAAGTACATTATCTAATTCAATTCCAGTATATGCATAATTTAAATTAATAAATTTTATTTAAAATGATTATTTATACATGTTGTCTATGAATTTATCATGTAGAACAATTTAAGTCTGCAAAAGCCTTTAATTGGTTAGCCATGCAACATGTGAGATGCAATGTTAAGTTTCTTTGGAACTTCTTTGAAAGTGAACATGGAAAAGGAGAGCACGATGGAGCAGGAGCATGTGTGAAGCATGCACTCCGACAACATGAACTTGAAGGTACAAATGGTGTTCAATGTTTGATGGGTAAGTACATTCTTCAATTTTCATTTGCTTTAAACTGATGAGTGTCTTCTATATAAGTAACATGATAGAGAATTCAAAGAAAATAGTTAAATGGTGTCGAACTCATTTTGCTAGTCGAGACACAAAATACAACAAACATTATTTTTGGGAAGTAAAAGGTAAAAAAATTTGAACTCAAATTCTTTTAAAATATCATGAAGTACATTTCACCTTTATCACAATTGTTTATCTAACAATTTCATATTTGTAACAGATATTGATCGATCTAATCCTTACAATTCTTAATCAATTGTTGGTTTTAGAAGTTTACATCAAGTGGTGACTTCGGGACACCACAAGCCACCATTGATTCAAGTAAGATATAAATCATGCTTTTGTGATGACTCTGTTGAGAACAATGTAATGAGTCAATTTGAGAATATTGCAAATGGATGTTTCACAATGGGATGTGAAAAACTTAATCAAAATATCTCCTTATGAAGACAATGACAATGACATAGACATAGACATTCATTATCCTCTATATTCATATGATTATGAAAGTGTTTATGATTTAGTTGTTATAGGTGCGTGCGTATACATGTTCTTTTGTTTAATTTTAATTTATATCACTTGATTGATGTTCAGATTTTAGAGATCTTCCTTATATTTTTAATCTATGCACGATTCACTTGTATAGGTGATATTTTTGTTGTGGTTTCGGATCTTGAGAATATAGAAGGTGAATATTATTATCTACTAAGATGCACAAAAGTGAAATACAAGTTGTCAGAAGTAACTGAAGATGGTGATGGACAGTCATATCCAACTGGTTCAATTGTTATTGAGGGCACCTATTATCAGCAAACAAAGATAGACGAAAATGGAGTTCAATTTTATTGAATGCATGCATGGCCAAAGAGTTCTACATTACAGTCACTTGGTTATAGCAACAAAGTTGCAATTTGAGACATTGCCAAAAAAAGGACATGGCAACCAAAAGTGGAGGTTGCCTATTGAAGAACATGAAAAACTTTTGGAGGTAATAAAAGATAGAGAGGATCCAAACTATATGTATGATGAGATTTAGGCTAAATTTTTTTCGTAGCTCATACTTTCATATTTTAACTAGAGTTTGAACTCATATATAATTTGAACTAGGACTGGATATATATTTTTGGATCATATTTATGCTTTTAGATTTTGATGGTTCAGTGGTTTTCTTATATATACATGGTAAGTCAATATTTAAATTACTTATATATGTAATTTGTTTAAATATAAATATGTCATCTTAATACACGAGAAATTAAGCTTTTAAAATGAGTCCATGTAAATGTCTATATCTAAACACATGTATCAAATTTCAATGTCCACAATATAGAAATGTATGAACAATGTATCTAGAAATATATCAACAACATAGAAATGTAGATACACAAAATAGAAATGTATCAAATAGATCAATGTCCACAACATAATGTCTGAAGTAAACAGAACCAAGAGGTAATTAGAAATGTATCCACAATATCAAACTCTAACTCAAGGCGCCCTCACCACCTAGTCCCTCATCCAATCCTCCACCTGCTCAAGGGGTCTATACAAACATATACAAATTCCATGTTAGAATATTTTATCTAACAAGAAAAAATATTTAATTTTGAAATATATATTTAAACTTGAAAAAAATTAAAAGATGTACATGTTTTTTTCTAAATAAATTAATTTACCTATGTATCCTAATGAATCAGATGACCAGGTGTCTGCAAATCCCCGTATGCGGCAACCATCGTAATCTCTAATATATTTAAAATATATATAGCTGCAAGATCTACATGTATCTACAATTATTTAATGAAAATCAAAATTTGATTTCTTACCTGATCTGGCCGCTGGAATGACGTCCAATGTCTGATAACTCAGAAGAGTGTAAGGACATTGCATCAAAGACATCATCCATAAGCAGAGATGAGAATCCATTATGAAAGTTTAGAGGAGGTGCCTGCTCTGTAGGTGTAGGATCAACCGCACTTTGTCATGGAGCTGTAGGACGTATCAGAATGTCATCCTGTTTGGAAGTGCCTTCTTATGCATCTCTGTTTCCTTAGCCACTACCAGTGGAGGATCTCCCAACCACTCGTCGAATGAATGCATACATCTCACTCAGAGTGACCCCATGCAATATAGAATACTCATGATAAGCATCAAGGAGATCACTCAATAACATGGAGCTCATTGCATATAGATGATCCTCGGACTCTTGTGTTATATCATCAGGCATGGGGAGCTGGTAGCGAATGTAAGGATCATAAAAAGTATCTAACTAGTCAATAAATGGGCTTGGATGAGATAGTAACATGTACATGCCCACATGATCAGATAACAACTGGTCAACTTGAGTCACAATGGAGGCAATGCTAGAGTGCATATCTAGGCGTGTCTCCTAAACCGAAGACTCTCCAACTCTAGTGTGGGCCTCCAAACCTTTTGGAAGAACCAAAAGGTTTTGACCCACCAATACCCTCTTACTAGGGGGTTGTGGTACATTAGGTCATCTGAACTTATCTGCAAATCTACCCCGCCCCTGACCTGCATGTCATGGAAAGTTTGTGTAATCAACATCATACCGTAAATGGAATTATGCATATAATTATTTGCAGAAATAGAGCGGCACCTCATCCTTTTATGGCCACATATGATGGGTCGCCAACCATCTGGGATATAGGAAGGGGGCCACGAGGTCATCCTTACAATTTGTCACTCTGTAAGATCTCACAACATTCTTCTCTAGGTAATCAGGTCCAAATATGGCCTTAACATTAGCCACAAAAACAACCATGTCAACAGTCCTCCATGTAACTATCCCTGGTACTGTACTAGCTAAGGTATGATAAAATGTGTCAATGGAGGTGTCATCATAGGTGTTGTATGATTCAGCCTTCTGAATCATACTCATAATCTTAGTGTGAATGGATGTCAACCTCTCCCTATTAGGGAGGACAACAGTATTTTACACGATAGGAACAATTCAGTGAACCTGGAGTGTGATGGGAGAGGCATCGAGCAGGAGAGAATTTTCAAATTTCAAGGGTTCCCCAGCCAGGCATAGCAGTCTGGTTGAGGGTTATGGTGTTTTCGCAGGTCTGGAGAATGTTATGGTGGACTGATAGTGTCGAGGTCAACCCTTCCACTACCAAAAGGTGGTTGGAAGTTCTTGGAGCAAAACCGGTGGGAAAGCCTTCTACTCCTGCAGTGTTTGTTAAGGCAGATCTCCAAGATAGAGAAGTTGCTATTTTTGTTCCAGACACTTTGGTGGATCAATCTATTTCTATTATGGAGCTCACATTGGTTGGTAATTTCGTAGGCCCTCGACCCATATTGAAATGGTTAGATCTTTTGTTAAGAAAAGATGGATATTGAAGGGTCAGGTGGACATTTCCTCTTTACCCAAAGGATTTTTTTCCTTTGAATTCTCTAATAAAGAAGATCTGGAGTATGTTTTATGTGGGGGTCCTTGGATGTTTGGTAGAACAGTTGTGGCCTTTCGTAAATGGGCTCCAAACTGGGACTATTCTGAAAATTTCTTCATGGCCACCCCGGTCTGGGTAAGATTTCCTGGCTTGCCTCTTGAATACTTGAATGAGGAAGTCCTTAAGGGTTTGGCTTCTACCTTTGGGGGGAGCTTCTTTCGATTGACTCTATGACGACAGCCAAGTGTCGTCTGGTTTTTTCCAGGATGTGTCAATATATGCCAGTTTGACAACCTTCCTTCGATTATTAACATTAACTCTAAACTGGGCATATGAAGCAGGAAGGGGAATTTTTTTGTGTGTCACAAAATGGGTCACTGGGAAAAGAACTGTCTGAAGAAAGTTAAAAAGGATACTAAGACAGTCGATTCAGGCCAAAACCTCATAAGGAGACAAAACAAGTTTGGAAGGAGATTAAGCCTCCTGTTGTGGCTGAAGGTGATAGCAGCAACAAGGTGGGTTCGGTCCTGGTGGGAGGCCATACAGATATGGTAGATTCTAATGGTCAGTCTAACTTGGAAGATGGAGAATTTGTTGAATCTGTTACCCATGTCTCAAATTCTTTGGTAAGTGGCTCTCCCCTGGAATCTGCTTCTATAATGGAGAACTCCCAGATCCCATCTCATGATGGTAATGCTAGATCTTTAGGATATCATATGAAGGAGATCTTAGTTCCTATGGAGGTTGGTGTTCCTATCAAGTTTGATGACATTAACCTCAAGGGTTTTTTATCAATGCGGAAGGTGCCCTACATATTGCTCAGTCGTACAGTGATGGGATGGGGGAGAATTCCTCACCTAGAAGTCCTGAAAAGCCTAATGAAGAGGACTTTTATTTTGTTCGTGACACCCATTCTAGGAGTGGAGATGAAGACCCTATTGTTCATGATGGTCTTGATCTCCTAGATGACCTGAATGGAGCTCCCTAGACCACTCAAATGGGGAAGAAACAAAAAAAATAGTAGAAAAATATTTCAACTCGTGGCTCTAAGGGAGTAGTTACCCGTAGTAAAGCAGATGTGGGATGCAAGGTTCTAAGTTTGAAGGTGGATGTTGGATCTCAAAAAAAAAAAAACCAAGGAAGAAGTTCAAACAAAGAGATTAGAGAAAGAGAAAGCAAGAAAGATATAGCAGATGGCAAGCAGTTGACCATCCAGGAAGTTTGTACCCGGGTTAAGAAATGAAAGTCATTTCATGGAATATCAGGGGGTTGAATGCCTCCCATAAGTAGGATATGCTTAGGAACTTGGTTAGAGATCAAAAACCTGATATCATTCTTGTTCAGGAGACCAAGATGGTAAAAGAAAAAGTGGAAAAAATTAGAATCTTTAAAAATGGTGGTGTTGGTTGCTCTAGCTCTGATAACTTTTAGGTGATAACTTGAACTTCCTGAACATCAAATTCATCCACCTCAAGTCTGATTTTGAATGGGTTATGACTAATATTTATGCTCCTAATACCAAAGGTGGTAGGGCTAAGTATTGGAAGTTGGTTGAGAATCAAAGGCTTTCTTTCCGTGATTCTCCCTTGTTGGTTATGGGAGATTTCAACTGTCCTTTGAAAGATAATGAGAAGTTTGGAGGGGTTGATAGCCAGAGTCAACTGGATGGTAGAGTTGAGATCATGGAATTTTTTAATAGACAAGATCTCTTTGATATTGATCTCCAGGGTGTTAATTACACTTGGTCTAATAGAAGAGTTGGTATGGATCTTATTCAGGTCCACCTTGATCATGCTTTGATCTTTGGAAGTTAGTTCAACAGTTTTTGCTATTCACTTTCCTCTCTCACGAAGGTTGGGTCCGATCACTTCCCTATCTCCTTTGTTGTTGACTCGATTAAGGGTACTGGTAATATCCCCTTTAGATTTGAGAAAATGTGGATAGATCACCTGGGGATTGAGAAGAGGATTAGTGATTGGTGGAATGTTAACATTCGGGGCACTGCTATGTTTAGGGTGTCTAAGAAACTCCAGCATATTAAACAGAATATTAAATATTACAGTAAGGAAGTGTACGCTGACATCTCTAAAACAAAGCATGATCTGCAAAGGGAGCTTGACGATATTCAGGAAACTATCCAATAGATAGGCAGGTCTCAAGATCTTAAGGATAGGGAGGAGACTCTTTTGGCAAAAACTCATAATATCATATCCAAAGAGGAAGTGTACTAGAGACAACGGTCAAGATCGCTATGGCTGAAAGCTGGAGATAAGAACACCAATTTCTTCCATATTTTTGCTTCTAAACATAGAGCTTCCAACATAATTTCTAGACTTGGGTTGGATTCCGGTGTGGTAAGTAATGATAAGGACATTTCTTTGTCTATGGTTGAATTTTTTTCTTCCCTCTTATCTAAAGATAATGCGCTTTCCTTGGAAAACCAAGCCTTGCTTCTTGATGCTATCCCCTCCATCCTGGATGATGTTACTAAAAAGAAGCTTACTTCTATCCCCTCCTCAAAGGAAATCAAGATTGTTGTGTTGTCCTTTGAGGGTGATAAGTCCATGGGCCCGAATGGGTTTCCTTTGTTCTTTTTCCATAAATTTTGGCACAACGTGGGCCTAGAAATCTGCAATGCTATGAAATAATTCTTTGGGTCAAGAACTATGCTTGAAGAAATTAATGTTACCTTCATTGTCTTGATTCCCAAAAAATGTGGAGCTAATTCTGTGGATTCCTTTAGGCCAATCAGTGTATGTAAATCGGTGTACAATTTTTTTTCCAAGGTCCTCACCCTTAGACTGCTGGCTATTCTCCCCAATATTAGTTCTCCCCAATAGAGTGGTTTTGTCTCTAGCAGGCAAATTATTGATTCCATGATGAAGGTGCACGAGGTCATTCACTCTACTCACTCCTCTAACAACTATAGTTTTATGTTGAAACTCGATCTCTCGAAGGCTTATGACCGGGTGGATTGGGATTTTTTGATCAAGGTTCTTCATTTCTTTGGTTTATGTGATAAATTCTTGCAGCTGGTTTTCTAGCTCATTAGTACTTCTACGACTGTAGTTATTATAAATGGCTCTTCTTCTAGATTCTTCAAGCCTTCTAGGGGGCTCCGTCAAGGTGATCCCTTATCCCTTATTCTCTTTTCCATTCTAGCGGAGTGTCTTGGTCACTATTTTCATAGACTAGCGATTGATGGATCCATCAAGGGTCTCACTCCTTCCTCTACTTCTAGATCGTGCTCCCAAGAGCAATTTGTTGATGACACTGTTATCATGGGCTCTTCGACCATCCAAGAGGCCAGAATGATTAAATAGGCATAGTCTAATTATTCTCAGGCTACTGGTCAAATTGTTAATTGTAATAAGAGCTCTCTATTTTTTATTAACACGTCAGTGGAAAGACATAATAGAATTTCTAGAATTATTGGTTGCGAAATTGGTGTTTTTCCTGCCACTTACCTTGGTCTACCTTTGGGATTAAGACCTCCCGACTCTTTTTGGGTTGGTATTTTGGACAGATTCAATAGGAAATTAGTTGGCTGGAAAGGAACTTTGTTAAGTCAAGCTAGTAAACTCCAACTCCCAAAGGCCTCTCTATAGAGTCTCCCTATCTATGCCCTTAGTCTGTTTAAAATCCCTGGTAAAATTGCAGACATAATTGAGAAGATTCAGAGAAATTTTCTTTGGACAGAGGTGGAAGAAAGAAAGAGATTTTCTTTAGTTGCTTGGGACAAGGTGTGCACTCCGAAGAAGTGGGGAGGCTTGGGGATCTTCCCCTTAAGAGTTACCAATCAGGCTTTACTGGATAAGAAAATTTGGAGGATCTTTGGTGAGAAAAAAGAGTGGAATGAGATTATCCACAATAAATAACTCTACTCTTTCCCTCATATATCATATTTTGCGATGTTTGATGTGAAGAAGTAGGGCTCTTTTATTTGGAATTGTATCTTGCAAGCTAAGGAGGCAGCTTTCAAGGGAGCTAAGTGGCATTTGTGTAATGGCAAGAGAATTAAATTCTGGGAAAATTGTTGGCTTAAAGATTATCCTCTGAATTCTATTCCTTCCCTCCAGCCTTTAATTGAAATTTTCTTACAGAGAATATTGGGGGCGCCAGTCTAGGGTTGATCTTTATGTTGTTGATGTATCTCTTAAGCCTCTGATGTTGGATTTGAATGTTTGGAAAGTGGACTCTACCAGAGAGGACGATTTGATTTGGGGGATGCTCCCTTTTGGAGTCTTTTTTATCGCCTCTGCCTCTGAGATTTTGTTGAAGCAGTTGGATCCTCCTCCCTTTTGGGCCCAGGTTTGGGATAAACAGTTAATTCCTAAAATTAACATTTTCTTTTGGCTAGTTTTGTAGAACAAGATATTTACTATTGATAATCTCCAAAAGAGAGGCATGATTCTTCCTAACAGATTTTTTCTGTGTAAGAATGCTGAGGAGTCGGTTTAACATATGGCTATTGACTGTCCATAGTCCTGGGAAGTCTAGTGCCTCATTTTGCAATGCCGGAAGATATGTTGATTTTTCCTGGACAATATGGAGAATTTATTCACTCAATGGAGAAATGTTGAGGTTCCAATGGACAGGTTGCTATGGAACATCACGGCCCCTCATGTTATCTGGAAACTGTGGAGAAAATGCAATGACAAAGTGTTTAGAGACATTTCCCTTCCTCCGGTGGTGATAGCCAAGAAGATTAAGAGAAGTATTAAGGAGAACTGTAATGCCATGAATGGAGCTAAGATGGATTTTTGTGCTGGAGTTAATTCTGCTGGCACCAAAGTGAACTCCTCATCCCAGCGGGAGAATGCCATCTATCTTTCCCCCCTCCTAGATGGATCAAAGATAATTTTGACGGTGCAGCAAAGGGTAACTCGAGGCATGCTAGTTGTGGCGGTATTATTCAGGATGACATGGCTAATTGTCTTGCTGCTGTGGTGCTCCCCATTGGCATCCAGACCAATCATGTGGTGGAGGCTATGGCTCTCCTTCAAACTTTAAAAATAATAAAAGAGGACATATCTTCGAACATGTGGATTGAAGGCGACTCTATGAACATTTTAAACTGTATCAAAGGGGTAACTAAGCCATCATGGTCTATTAAGGTAATTATAGAGGAGGCTCGGATAATCATTAATTCCTTTAAGAAGGTTATTATTTGTCAGAACTTTAGGGAGGCTAGTAGTACAGCGGATGTGTTGGCCAACATCGCTATCAGGGCTAAGGACATCATGAATTGGCATGGAGGAAATGATTTGACCATCGATTTGAATGCCAAGTTGGTGTTTGATATGAATCACAGCAAAAGAGAAGATTTGGAATATCTAAGAAAGCTATGATGAAAAGACGCAAGTTAACTAAAGCAATTATAAGGGATATGGAAAGTCTCAACTTTCCCGAGATGGTTGAGCGTAGACATGCGTATATTAGTGTGGTGTTCAATTTGAAGTCTTCCATTGTGTTCTATCTTTGTATTGTCTCTGTCATTTCTGTTGAGAGTCTGTTCTCTGAGGGCATTATGGGTGGAGGGCTTAACCGCAGGGAACCGAAGAATTGCAAAAATGGAAGAATAATACTGAGGTATGGGACAAGCTTAGGAAGGGAGGGCTCACCACATACATAGAATGCCTTCATGGGTTCAAAGAATTCACGATGACTTTTTTTGAAAGCTAGAAGGATGGCACTGTGACTATTGGGGGAATGGCTGTGAAAATCATTGAAGATTTTATTGCGGAGGTGTTTGGGTTGAACACTAAGGGCATGAAGTTCTATAGAGACAAGAAGATCTCCCAATAGGTCATTCAGCATTTCCCTAAAGAAAAGATGGAGGTCGAGTGCTTGGTGAAGGACTCTGGTGGTTGTTATGATGTGGATACTTTCAAGGAGATTTGGGTGAAGGTTATGACTGTTGTAATGGAGTATATCACTCTAGATAGAAGGTATAAGCATTCTCACTCCTATCATTTTGTGTTTCTTTGTCATTTCAGACATAAGGTTAGGGTTTCTCTCCCATTTTTTTTTTTGCATCCCCTTTGCCATAGCATAAGTGATCATAGGAAGAAAGTGAGCAAGCTCATTCTGCATGAGGGTTTTATCCTTTTAACTGTGGAACATATTAAGAAATTTGTTGTTAGTAGCCCTACTATCCCCTTGCCTAGGGACTCTGGTTCTGCTAAGGCTTTGGGTAAACAGATTAGGGAGGGTGAGAGTAAATAAGATTTGACAGCGGGTAAAAAAATAAAATTTGAAAAGAAGGATGACATGGAAACGGATGCTGAAGGTGAGAGTGTTGATGGTTATGCGGATACTGAAATTTTTCCCCACACCCAGTATGATGAGGAAAGAAAAGAGTCCCTATCGGCTTCAATTAGTGATTCTGGCGAGGAAGAGGACAAGGAAGAGTATGCCCATGAAGCCAAGGTAAAAGTTTACGACCCTGAAGCCAAGGATAAAGATTTGGATGTGGGTGGTCAAAAGGTCCCCATTCTGGTCAATTATGCTAGCTCTGAGAAACATGATGTTCTTATTTCCTTGAAGATACAAGTGGTCATGGAGGTGCAGTCAGATAGGAAGGAGGATTATGAAATTCCTGTTTTGGAGACTAATGAGAAGGGTAATAACCCTTCCATCTTTAGGAACATTCTCTTTGTGAAAATGGTTGACATGCAGGAAAGGAATGTTCAACTCCTTAAAGAGGATATGGATGACAAGATTGATCCCCCTTTTGGTGTCCTCCAAATGGCGAAGGCGATGTCGATGTATTTGTTTCACCTCATGAAATGGGTTTTCCAAGAAACTAAAAGCCTCAATCTTGTTTTTCGCTCCCTCTCTGCCAAAGTTGATCTTCTTCAGGGGAATTTGGATATTGGGTCGGCGGGGGTGGAAGTCTGAAAGGACAAAGAGGATGAAAAAAATATGAAGGATATGCGGGACAGAATGGAAAATTTGGAGAACACTCTTAAGAAGCATATACTGGATAATAAACTTTTTATGGGTTCTGCGATGAAGTGCTTCAATACCATCAAGTCTGAGCTGGATGTTGGGTATCTGAATGTGAAGCTTGAAGATGACAAAGATGATGTGGGTGATGGAGGTCCAGGCAAGTGTACACGGACTGCAAAAAAGAAGAAGATCCATGACAGGATCCTGGAGCTCTCCAATTTTAATGCAGCCATCAAGAAGGTGTATGAGGCTAAGAAAGAGGCAGATGAAACTCTTCTGGAGTTTTCCTAGGTCTTGTTGTTCCCTTATTATTGTGATGGTTTAGTTTTAGATTTTCTGTTGCTGGGTGTTGTTGTTGGTTTCTATTTTTTTTTGTTTTTTGTGTTGGTTCTGGGTTTAGCGGGCTGGTTTCCAGTCATGTTTCAGTTCAGTGGGCTTAATGTCTATTCTTTTTTGGTAAGGATTGTAAGGGGTTTTGGGTCCCCCTAAAACCTGTTTTTACCAGCAATCAAAAATAGTATTTTGCAGCATCTTCTCTAGCTGAGATAGAGCGGCGTGCACTCTAGAAATAGTCTACTGTTTATGATTCCCTCTACTCTGGGGATTACCATGAGGTGATGTCTGTGATGCATGATCACTATCACGATGTACACTAGGCTCTGAACCACTAGAATCCATGATGTATAGATATGACAGATGATGCACAAATCTAAATAAAAATTGCAAGTGCGCACATGTACATTAAATAGAATTTAAAAAAATAGTTCATATATACATATATGTGTTGTATGTTCAAACTATACATTCGAATCAGATCTAAAATTAAACATTAACCATATAAACATTACAACCCTCAAGTAAATTAAAAATGATTTCATTGAACCCTAAGACATTCAAATCATTACTTATTAAACATCCCTTAAGACATTCAAATCATTAAACATATTATAGATCCCCTTGAAAGACATTCAAATCATCAAATGTACACTTAAATTTTGCAACACATACATTAAAAAAAAATTAAAAAGCTTTTAAATTAAAAATAATTTCATTTCCCTAAGGCATTCAAATTATTACATAGTACATCTCCTTAGGATTTATTGAATCATTACATATTATATCTGTATAGTGAAATTTTAGTCTTTTAATGGTTCAATGAATAGTTCTGATTAATGTTGATGTTTAAAGGTTCTTTGATTGACCAGAAAATTTCTACAGCATATCATTTTAGGAAAGGAGCACAATTTCAAATTTATATTGGTTTATTTGGAAAAGAAACTAGCATTTCATATGCATGAAATAAAAATACATAGGATATTGTAAACATATTTGCATGTTTCATCTTGCATGATAGGTTGCATAAAATTGTAAAATTCAATAAATGAAAATGATATACATGTCAAGGTTCATGTTGCATGAGAAAATGACAAACTTGATTCTTGCACCTAGTAATATTATTACAATACACTAAGGTTATAGAAGTATTTGCAATTGAGTTTAAATTATTTATGTTGTTTATGTTTAAATTATTTGATGTTTGTCTGATGTGGTATTGATGTCATCTATAGTGTGCATGGTGAACACTGATGGAATGTTTAAGGGAGCTGATAACAAAGAAAATGCACTAACATTTAATTTTGTACTAATATCATGATATAACAAAAGATGATGTTTTATGAAAAAATGTAAAACATTTCTTGAAGTAATCAAATATGTATTTTGTTGTAATGTTGATGTTGTGAGATAAATTGCATGTATACTCGTGAGATGATGTAAATGCGCTATCTGATTAATATTACATGAAGTGAATGTATTTTTTGATAATGATTATATATTATATAATTTATGGCTTGCATTTGAGTCTCTTTATGAATATGATGTCAATATTGGAAATTTTGTTCTATGCTTGTATAATGTGACAAGATGGACACAATGCCTAGGTTGATGGATTGGATAATTTGAGATGAGCATTGATGCCTAGGTCACATGATTAGCTAGGGGTGTATTATCATAAAAATTTATCATCTATAATTACATGCTCATTTTAGCTACATTTTAGTTTTAATAGTTTAATGTTTTAAGTTTTGTTTTGGGTTTAACATTTTGACAGTTAAAGTTTTGTTATAGGTTTGATAGTATGAAGGTTTAAGATTTTATTTTTCAGAATAAAATATTAAAATTAGAAATTTTATACATGTGATTATGAAAAACATTGAAAAATTAAACATTTGGTACTAATATAACATTAAAATGTCATTTTTTAACCATATAATTACAAAAAAATCTTTTAAAAAATAAATAAATAAATGCAAAAAGTGGGGCCCCTACCTCACACTCAGTCGAATATCCTCAATCCCCCTTCTCTTCTCTACTGGCCCCTCACTGTGCAAATGAGGGGCTTAAACTGCCTTCTGAGGTTTTTATTAAGCGAGTGAGACTCGGTCGAGTGGTATTTGGTTGAGTCCCACTCGACCAAGTACCTCCAGCCACATAGGCGCCACACGGCGCATATGTGGATTCGAGCGAGTTCTACTCAGTCGAATTCTGCTGGGCTGAATCTTCTAAGTTAGCCTCAAGTGTGATAGGCGATTGTGCTTTTACCCACGTAAGATGTGGAATTATTTTAACTTGATATATACCTTAAAGAAATATAGTTTCAGAAATGTAGTGATTGAAGGGTATGTGCAAAAAGGATTTTTTATATAGTTTGGCACCAATTGTGAGAACATCTATACACATATAAGATAATTATAAAAATAAAATCCTTCCTCATATTAAGATAAGTGTGTATACACCGTGGAAATCAAAGACAGTGTATGTGCAAACTGACTGAAAAGATATTATAGAATGGAATTAAATGATTAAAGTCTGCACATTAAAAAATGCCCTGAGAACTTCCTATCAAAAATAATAGGCAAGCATAGACTTGAATTATCCTCTTTGCTTGCACTAGTAATAAGAGCATTGTCATAATGTTGCATACATAATGTGATGCAACAAACTATTTGGAAGAGAGTGAAGTGATATTTGAGGTATATAAAATCGATGAACAAGGGGAGAGAGATTCATCTTTGATATGGTTTCTTGAGCTTATATGGTGTGGACATGAAGTTTATTTACAACACATCATGACCGTGATGAGTGCTTTGAAAAGAATGATTTATTTTGAGAAGATTGTATTGTATTCATAAATGTGTTGAAATACTAATTGTCTTGGAGATTTTGAGATCTCAAATATCAAAGAATGAAAATGGTTAAAATAAAAAGAGAGGCAATTTTGTAATATTATGCAAGTGAGGAGGTGGAAAAATACTAAAATAGAAAGTGACAAGTGTATAGGAGGCATGTTTTGGAAAAGAATGAAAAATGTTGAAGTTAACTATTTCACCCAGAAGTAAAATATTCCATGGAGCATTTCAAAAGGAGTAAAAATACAGTTCTAGTAAAAATGAGGATGGGGTGTTACATTCGTGTTTTTCCAATTAATAGAATAGAAGGGGAAGGATGATATAAAAATAATTATAAGAGTGAGATCAAAGGTTTAGTTAAAATGATTAATTATGCCTTTTGATTTTAAGCTAAAACTAAATTTTGTAATCAAAATATGTGACGGTCTAAAACGCTCCCTTAAGTCTATAAAAGGGAAATCAAGACGGAGGGTAAGAAAGGGAGACATCATCACACTCTAATATATCATAAGCGATAAGATACTTTTATCATCATATAAGGAATACAATACATACTTTTTTCCTTCAATTGTGATGTGGAAAGTTTTTCTCTAGATCAGTTCTCTATGATTTTCAATTCATGTAATTGAATGTTGTCTTAAATTCTCTTATGAATAAATTATGTACTGTCATAACAATTTGAATATCAAGAATCATTTTGAGAAGTTGTAATCCTTATGATTCTTATCTAATTTATCTCTTCAAGTAGGATTTAAACTCAATTGGAATAATTGTGGTGGCAAATATATGATTATCTTGTATTGAGGGTTAGATAGTCGAAAAATTTATCCAAGTGCTAAATTTAAAAATTATCTCATAGAGTTATACATGAAGGTCTAGATGGAAGGTGACTCTATTGCCCAATGAGGAGAAGGCATTAGTCTTCCATACAAAATATTATTCAAAATATAACTAGATTACAGTAGGAAAATCAAAAGCATGGATAGAAGCAAAAATCAGTCAGATATCAAGATAATTGTAGATAAGGATTAGAACAGAAGTAGCAAGAAGATAAAGTAAAGATAATCAGGAGTTAGGATCAAGTAGTCAGATCAATCTATTTTAAGAACTCGTTTCATTCTGAGATAGATAAGGTAGAGGCTAAAAGTAGAAGACAAATAGAAAGTCCAATCTGGTATAAAAAGCATCTAACTAAAGATATAGTTGGTGAATTTGGGTGCACCCTCCTAGGTCTTGCAGAGCCTAAAGTGTAGGGGAAGTTTAACCATAATTTGGTTACTCCCGTTCGTTGGCCAAGTCAATTGGAAGGTTTGAGAATAGAGTTTGGCATACTTTTATAACTTTCCAATATGTTGATTTGGAACCAACATATCCTTTGACAGTTGTTGAAATTATGGATAGTTTCTTTTGAGAGAAATTGATATTTTATTAATTTGAACCATCATAGCAACTTGCACATAGTTGACCACTTTAAGGAAGCATCGTTGGGTTTTAATAAAATCATAGTATACAAATGGGTCAAATTGACGATAGCTACTAGATTTTTGGGACTTTCACATATCGCTATTCTAAACAATTTTTCTAGAATGATTTTAAAATTGGTCATTGCCAAACATCAATGTGCCTTCCTCAAGTAAAAATGTTGAATGTCAAACTTGAAAGGCCTTTCATGTGTAAGATAAATTTAAGTGTAAAAGCTTACATGCCTTCACTCTTTTTATGGTTTGAAGCTATTAAATGTGAAAAATAGTTGTTTCACTACAAGAATGGTCATAGCTCTTTTGTTGGCAAATTACCACCAAAGGGGGTGGCTCCCATCATTATATATCATAACAAGATTACATAGCAACCCCTTGAGCCTAAGGTGAAGATCATGAAGCCAACAACAAATTTCGTGATTTTTTAGTGGCTAATATTTGCCAATAGGCTAATTTTTTGAATTTGAGAATTCAAATTTGGCTAATAATTCAAGATTTAAGACAACCTAAATTTTCCACATTTTTAACAAAAGAATTTTTAATAAATATTTAAATCGGCGAATATTTGTTTTATTAAAAATTTAAAATAAAAAATTTTCTCTAATATTTGATAGATGATTATGTTCGATTCACCTAAATTTTGCAAGTTATTGTAGAAATCCAAATTAATTTGCTAATAAAATATCATATTTATTAGTTATAGTAGGGTTATATCACCAATGTTTAGTGTTCATTACTGATTTAAATTATGATCGAGTGATCCTCATTATATTTCATGAGGTAAAAAATATTACTATTTGATTTGTAATGCTCATGTGTGCTAAAATTTCATTTGGATTGTTGATCTCAATAGAAATCAATGGTATTGAAGAAATTTTGGGTCCCATTAAAGTTAAAAAAATATCTCGATAATACAATGAAGGTTCTTATATTATATTTTAAATAAATGGTAGAAGCTAAATACTGTAGAGTTTATCCCTTAAACCTATCAAAAATTTTCACATTTAGCCCAATAATTTTCCATGAGATTTTTTTTAAAATAGAATTATTCACTATGGTGATTAATAAATTTATTGTGATTGTTTGAGATCCACCAATACTTTCTACAAAAAATTATGATTCAAAAAAAAAAAATTCAAAATATTGAGAGATTTGCCAACAAAAATTTTTAAAAAAATTATGAAAGATTCGCCAAGATTTTATATCTTTTTTTGGAGAGGGGTTTCTTCAAGTTATCCTTGGCAAGTTTCCCAAAATCCTAGTGTGTTATTCTCTTGCATTTCCATATGAACCTGAAAATAAAAAAAATTTGAGGGAAAACTTTAACCTTTGGGGTTTTTGTACAAATATGTAATGTCCCCATCTTTTTAGCATCTCAGTGGAGTTCTTAGCCTTTACATTCTCCGAAGGCTAAGTGGAGAAATAAGGAGAAATTGATTAAATTAATTTCAATAAATTCATTAAATAAATTAAAATTAAAAAGTGACTTATATTTAATTAATTTAATTAAAAGTGACTTAAGTGATTTATTTAAATATTTTAATGTTATTATAAAGTTATAAACTAACTTTATAATAATAAAGTCACTTTAATATTATAATGTGCGAATATGTCTTTTATCCCACATGGGCCAGGAAAGTGTCTGAGCTCTCATAAGAATAGAATAAAGAGGGACTTAAGAACTCATTCTC
>MU225495.1:377207-394637 GCA_018584345.1 Thuja plicata | reverse complement strand
CTCGGCATCCACTACAATACTCGGCATCATCATGCTCTCGGTAAGAGTAGAGGCTCGGTCCATACTAGTCCCGAAGTGTAGCTTGGAACTCGGTAGCTACGGTGACTCGGTAGATACATTGTCACTCAGTAACCACTGGTGACTCGGTAGTAACTGACTTCTCGGTTATCTTTGACTGATGACTCGGTGACTACCGTCTGCTCGGTAACTGCTTTACTGCTCGGTTTAAACTGTTTGATCGGTGAGCTTTACTGAATGCTCGGTATAGGCTGTGGACTGAGTGATAAGCTCGGTAAGCATTCAAAACCGAATAAGTGTTTTCACTAAGTGCATTCACTGATGCCAAATGTATCATTATTCCAATAGCTCACTACAAGAACAATCTAAATCTAATCCCAGCACCTGTTAAAATAACTGAGAGGGGGGGTGAACCAGTGGCCTTAAAAATAATTCCAATAATCCAACCAAAACTTATATCACAAATATAATATCCTCTAGTTATCTTTTAGTCCTTCAAGATGTATGCCTTAAATATTTTTATCAAATATATACTGCTTAGTAAGATATATTTTTTATCTTTTCTTAGCCTTTACCGAGTAACAACAATTAAACTTAGTGTTTACCGAAAATCCAGTTTTAGTAATGTGTAAAGTAAACTATCAATGCAATGAAAGGATTACAAATTTGACACATGGATTTTTAATGTGGAAACCTTGTTAAGGGAAAAACCACTTGGGACCGGTAACCCAAAATTTTCACTCTTCTGAAGTGAGTTCGGTGAAGAGTCAACCTTGTTAAAGGTTACAAACACACTGTTAAGTGAAACCTTGTTAGAGGATTCAAAACTAAAAGTTTGTCTTTTGACCTACCATTCACTATGTTGTCAACAAGAAAACCTTTTGATACTCTTGAGTATCTCAATACAATAAGGATGGTTAAATCCCACTCGGTTAAGAGATTTTCTAAATCAATGGTTAAACTAAAAAATTAAATGATATGTTCAACAATACAACTTTAACTTGCAGGTTTTCAGATCTATTGTGAGTCCACAAAATACCTCTCTGATCAATATGCTCTTCAATTCCTTTTCTCCCCTCTTTGTTCTTTCTTCTCTATGAATGCTCTTGCTTATGTTGCTCGGTGTCTGCAGAATTATTTGGCTCTGTTCTTCAGCCTGTATGATCAGATCTGCATGAAGACTTCTATCTTCATCAGAATTATATTCAGTATTCCTCTCTCCATGATGAATTACATATCTCTTTATATAGACATGATTAGCTGTTCAATCTCCTTGTCTTTCTTGTTCTTGATGTAGATTGCTTCTTAATCCGCAAATCCCTCCATGCATTGTTTTCATCTTTAAAGCTTTTCTTTAGTTTTATTCCATATATTTCTCCTTAACAACTATGAATAAAACTAGCTTTAAATCTTCTTCTTATCCTTAGTTCTACTGATCGATTAAAATAAAGAAATCAATCAGTTAAATCTAAATATAGCTCTGTCAGCTAAGTATTTTTTTCATTTTCTAACTCCAGTTGATTTCGTTCATCAACTCTTAGTTTGCTCGGTAACACTTGCTCGGGTACTACTGATCTTAGGTAACATTGTTCTTGGTGTTGATTGTCCATTGGGCAATACTGTGAACTACTTGAGGTTCACTGTTCTTAGGTAACCCTGTCACTCAGTGTATACCTTTACCGACAACAAAAACTGTCTCTTTAGATCTTCAAGTGTTGTGACAATATGTGTATGATAAATCATAACATAATAAGTTGACATCAATGAAAATACAATACATTAGCTTATTTAATGTTTTGCATTTACTTTCTGCAGCTCGGTGATCATCAACTTATCATATTCAAACATTTAGTCAGTTATAGCTCATCAATCTCTCCCTTTGGCATTGATGGCAACATACTATGAAATATATAATGTAAAACATGTCATAACATACCAAACTTATTGTTCTTATAACCAATTCAAATATCTGACTCTCGGTAATCTCTTCTAGCTTAGATTTGATTCTTGCAGAGTTCGCTTCTTCATTCCCTTCACTGGATAGGTGTAGCAATTCTATTTTCTGATTCTATCTCTTTCTTTGAATCTTTCTCTCCCTTTGGATATTTCTATCCCTTTGAATTGTATCCCTAACGGATATATATTTCATTGATTCTTCTCTCCCTCTGGATGTACTTTTCCTTGATGGATATTTCATTCAATCTCTTTGAATTTCTCTCCCTTTGATAGCAATTCCAAATAAAAATATATCCTTGAATCTCCTATCCATCATCAATACAGCTCTATAGTAGCCAACAATATCTCTGATAAGTACCTTCATGTATTGATATGTCATTGCAATCCATATCTCAACTTGCATCAACATAATTGTTCTTATAATACTATGTAGGTTGATGCAGCCTCCAAGTCAACTTAGTGACCAATAGACAAGGGATGAACCCCTAGTCTCTTCCTCAAGTACTCAAATGTATCTTTTGGCAATGGCTTTGTGAATATTTCTACTAATTGTTCTTTTGATTGTACATATTCCAGTATTACCTCTTTCTCTTGTACTTGTTCCCTCAAGTAATGATACTTAATAGCTATGTGCTTTGTCTTAGCATGCATCACAGGGTTCTTTGAGATGTTTATAGCACTAGTATTATCACAATAGATAATTACTGGGTCAAGAATTTTCATTTTCATACATTTCAGCAATTGCTTGATCCATGCAATCTTAGAGCAATTTGTAGCAGCAACCACATATTATGCTTCTGCAGTTGATTGTGATATGCATCCTTGTTTTGTACTTATCCATGTGACAAGTTTGTCACCCATAAAGAATTCTTCTCATGTTGTGCTCTTTCTATCGTCTATGTTTCCAGCCCAATCAACATCATTACAGACTTGTAGCTCAAATTTTCCTTCTTTATTATACCACAAACCATAGTCTTCGGTATTCTTTAGATATCTCAAAATTCTTTTGACAACAGTCATATGTGATTATTCCTTGGGATTAGCAGAGAATCTTGCAACTATACCAACTGCATGTGATATATCCAGTCTAGTGTGTACAACATACATTAGTTTTCCATCATAGATTTGTATAAGGTATGATTTACCTCAGTTGTCTTGTCTTGCTTTGTCAATTTGCATTTGGTTGCTATAGGTGTTCCAACTAGTTTGGAGTCCTCCATTTTGAATATCTTCATAACTTATTTGATGTATTTGGATTGTGTGATGTAGATGCCTTCATCAGGTTGTAGAATCTGTAGACCAAGAAAAAATTTGATCTCTCCAAACATTGACATCTCAAATTATTTGTGCATTTCACCAGCAAATGACTTGCATAACATATCATTACCTCCAAATATGATATCATTAACAAATATCTCAGCAATCAAAACTTTATCATCAGTTTCTCCTTTCAAATATAGATTATTTTTATCACTTGTTCTAACAAATCCAATACTAATAAGATAAGAGTGAAGTTTTTCATACCATGCTCTCGGTGCTTGTTTCAATCCATACAAGGCTTTGTGTAGTTTACATACCATATTCCTCTTGTTAGGATCAACAAACCCTTTAGGTTATTCAATGTATACCTCCGCTTCTAGTATTCCATTTAGAAATGTGGATTTAACATACATTTGGTATACTTTGAATCCTTTAAATGTAGCATAAGCAAGTAGAATTCTTACTCCTTCTAGTCTAGCAATGGGTGCAAAGGTTTCTCCATAGTTAATACCTTCTTCTTGTGCATACCCTTTGCATACTAGTCTTTCTTTGTTCCTTGTGACTTCTCCATTCTCATTCAGTTTGTTTCTAAATATCCATTTGGTACCAATGACATTTTTGTCACTCAGTCTGGGTACTAATGTCCATGTTTTTTTCTTCTCAATCTGTTCAATCTCTTCATTCATTGCACTAACCCATTCTTGATTCTCAAGCGCAGTATTAACATATTTTGGCTCAAATCACAAATCAAACATCTAGTGTTAAGTGACTTACTTCTTGTTCTCATTCCAGCTCTTTTGTCTCCAATGATTTGGTTTTGTGGATGGTGTCTTCTAACATATTTAGCAAGTACAGGTTTAGATCTTTGTTCATCATTCTGATCATCATCTTGACCTTCATTTTGATCTTCATCATTGCTCGGTTCAGCATTGTGAGCATTTTCCTGATGCTTGGTGTTTGCAGCCTGTTGCTCAGTTGCATTACATTGTTGCTCAGGCAGAGTGTCAGGTTCATCAATGTAGACAAATTTGTTGTAATCTTCTGGTTCCTTTATGCTTTCTTCATCATTTTTCTTAGCAAATTCATTCACTTTAACATTTGCACTTTTAATAATTTTGTTAGAAGATTTGTTAAGACATTTATAAGCTTTTCTCTTGGTAGAATATCCTAGAAATATTCCTTCATCACTTTTAGAGTCAAGATTTCCATTTCTATAATCTTTTAATAAATAACATTGACTTCCAAAAATTCTAAAGTAACTCACATTTGGTGTTTATCCATACCATAGCTCGTAAGGTGTCTTATTGGTGTCTTTCTTCAATTGAACTCAGTTTAATGTATAGACAGCAGTACTTATAACTTCTCTCCAAAAAGTTTGTGTGATGCCTTTTTCAATCATCAGTTTTCTGGCACAATCAACAATTGATCTATTCCTCCTTTCAAAAATCCCATTTGTTGTGGTTTTCTCGGTGCAGAAACATGTCTTGTAATTCCATGCTCATTACAAAAGTTATTGAATTCATCAAAAATAAATTCTTCTCCTCTATCTGATCTTAGACATTTCAGTTCTTGTCCACTTTGTTTTTCAAATTTAGCTTTATACCATTTGAACATCTTAAATGCTTCAGATTTCTCTTTTAAGAACATGACAATCATCATCCTAGAATATTCATCAACAAATAGAATGAAGTACCTATCACCATATTAGCTTTTTGTTCTAATTGGTCCACATAAGTCAGTATGGACTAACTCTAGTATAGCATTAGATGTGTAGGTTTTTCTCTTGAAGCTAGACTTTTTCATTTTTCCTTTTTGACAATTCTTGCACATGACATGGTTGGGTTATGACATACTCGGTAAGCCTTTTACTTTCCTTTTCTTGCTTATCCTAACCATGTTGTCAAAATTCACATGACATAACCTTTTATGACACAACCAAATGTCTTCATTTCTAGCCAATAAACAAGTGGTTTCAATGTTATCAAGATAGAATAGATTACCTTTTGTT
The DNA here is from genome assembly GCA_018584345.1 of Thuja plicata. Classification (NCBI taxonomy): domain Eukaryota; kingdom Viridiplantae; phylum Streptophyta; class Pinopsida; order Cupressales; family Cupressaceae; genus Thuja; species Thuja plicata. Next base: position 389,395 of record MU225495.1, on the reverse strand, counting down.
TGTTCACCATTACTGATCAAACCTCTTGTTCCATTATAGATCTTTGCATTTTTTTCTCAAATGCAACTCGGTGACCTGTGTTATTCAGTTGTGAAACACTCAATAGATTATAGTTAAGTCCTTTCACCCAATATGCATTTTCACATCTGATCAAATTATTCAACATGATGGTTCCTTTTCCTTCAACTGGGAAAGGTGAGTCATTACCCATCCTAACTGATCCACCATTATAATATTCAAAATTTTCCTTATCTCTGGTCATGTAATGAGTACAACCACTATCAATAATCTAGACATCATTTTTGCTAACTTTAGATATGAGTGCAGTTTCAACATACCTTTCTTCTTCATCTGAATCATCCTTCATAGAAACAAATTCTACCTCAACATCTTCATCAGACTCAGTGTCAATATTTTCATCTTTGTTCTCAACCAGGTAACAATCCTTCTTTTCTTTGTCCTTGTAGTCTTAGTTATCTCTTCTATCAGAGTGTCGGTTGCTTCTATAGTCTCGGTCATCACTTTTGTCAAACTTATTTTCATAAGATCTATCATTTTTTCTTTCATCATTTCTCTTGTTAGGGCATCTAGCAGCAAATTTTCTAATTTCTTTGCAATTAAAATAGACAAATGGTAATTTACCTTTGTATCTTCCTTTACCTCTTTGAAATCTTCTTGCCATTAGTGCTTCAATTTCATTAAGTTCTTGTTCATCACTATCACTTTCACTATCATTTCTCATAATGTGTGTATGACTTGATTTACTTATTTTCAGAGAAGATTTGAATGCAGACTCAATAGTTGGTAATATATTGTTGTCATAGTTGTTCATCTCAAATGAAATAAGTCTACCAATCAAACTATCAAGAGTAACATCAAATTATTTTCTATTGCTCTCATTTCTTGAATTGCAGATACTCTAATAGCATAAACAGGCAGTAAGGTTCTTAGAATTTTACTTACCATTGTTTCTTCCTCAAGTACACCTCCTACTCCACGGATAGCATTAACAACTTCTTTGATTCTGCTACTATACTGAGTGATATTCTCTCCTTCTTTCATTCTTAGATTATCAAACTTTCCTCTTAGGTTTTCAGCTTTAGCTCTCAGCACATTGGTGTCTCCTCCATGTACTAGCTTGAGTTTTTCCCACATTTTCTTCGCAGTTGTGCATGATTTGATGTCTTCAAATTCAGCATCAGATAGTGAAGAAGAAATTTCTATCATCATATAATTGTGTTCATGTCAGAGGTCCAGTAGGTGCAACATATTCAGCATCCAAGTATTGTGTGACGTCATTTCCAATACCTCATAGGTGAAGTCTTATCCTACTTTTCCATGATGCAAAGTTGTCCTTGTTCAACTTAGGCACATCACTTTTACTCATCTTGTGATCTTTAACTTGAGTCTTTAAACTCTCTTCCAAGCACCAAATCTCTGATACCAATTGTTAGAATAACTAAGAGGGGGGCGAATTAGTGGCCTTAAAAATAATTCCAATAATCCAACCAAAACTAATATCACAAATATAATATCCTCTAGTTATTTTTCAGTCCTTCAATATGTATGCCTTAAATAGTTTTATCAAATATATATTGCTCGGTGAGATATACTATTTATCTTTTCTTAGCCTTTATCGAGTAGCAGCAATTAAACTTAGTGTTTACCGACCAATCCAGTTTTAGTAATGTGTAAAGTAAACTATCAATGCAATGAAAGAAATACACATTTGACACATGGATTTTTACATGGAAACCCTATTAAGGGAAAAACACTTGGGACCGGTAACCCAAAATTTTCACTCTTCTAAAGTGAGCTCGATGAAGAACCAACCCTGTTAAAGGTTACAAACACACTATTAAGTGCAACCTTGTTAGAGGATTCAAAACTAACATTTTGTCTTTTGACCTAGCATTCACTATGGTGTTAACAAGAAAACCTTTTGATACTCTTGAGTATCTCAATACAATAAGGATGGTTAAATCCCACTCGGTTAAGAGATTTTCTGAATCAATGGTTAAACTGAAACAGATAATGATTTGTTCAACAATACAACTTTAACTTGCAGATTTTTAGATTTATTGTTAGTCCACAAAATACCTCTTTGATCAATATGTTATTCAGTTCCTTTTCTCCCCTCTTTTTTCTTTCTGCTCATTGAATGCCCTTGCTTCTGTTGCTCGGTGTCTGCATAATTCTTTGGCTCTATTCTTCAGCCTGTATGATTAGATCTACATGAAGACTTCTATCTTCATCAGAATTATATTCAGCATTCCTCTCTCCATAATTAATTACTTGTCTCTTTATATAGACATGATTAGCCGCTCAATCTCCTTGTCTTTCTTGTTCTTGACATAGATTTCTTCTTGATCCACAAATCCCACCCTGCATTAGTTTAATCTTTAAAGCTTTGCTTTAGTTTTATTTCATAGATTTCTCCTTGAAAACTATGAATAAAACTAGCTTTAAATATTATTCTTATCCTTAGTTCTACTGATCGATGAAAATAAATCAATCAATCAGTTAACTCTAAATATAGCTCTGCCAGCTAAGTATTTTTGTTGTTTTCAAACTCCAGTTGATTTCAGTCATCAACTATTAGTTTTCTCGGTAACACTTTCTCGGGTACCACTTGTTCGGGTACTAATTATCTTGGGTAACACTGTTCTTGGCATTGATTGTCTGTCGGTCAACACTATGAACTGCTCGGGGTTCACTGTTCTCGGGTAACCCTGTCATTCAGTGTATACCTTTACCGACGATAAAAACTTTGTCTCTTTAGATCTTCAAGTGTTGTGACAATATGTGTATGAGAAATCATAACATATTAAGTTGACATCAATGATAATACAATACATTAGCTGATTTAATGTTTTTCATTTACTTTATGCAGCTCGATGATCATCAACTTATCATCTTCAAACATTTAATCAGTTATAGTTCATCAGCACCATCAATGGGGAAGGGGACTCAATAGCCTTTTTGATGTCATTCCTAAAAGATGACCCAACACTATACCGCTGCAAGGTACCCTTAGGTAGGGTTGGTGGACCCACCTTACAATTCAAAGGATTATTTTGAGATCCAACCCTATTATCCTATCAAGATGTCGGAACATTCTTTGCATGTCATGCATCCTTTTTATCCACCTCTACTATATAGTGATGGGGGTAGACATCTCTCCACTAGGTAGTCTTGAAATCCTTGTATTTAGAACAATGAGAAGCCAAATAACCAACACTAAAATATTTTTGGCAATAGAAGGGAATTCCTTCATAATTTATAGTATGATTCCAACATTTAGTTGTTGTGTTCAAGGAGAACTCCATGGGGATATCTTTAGTAATATCAATTTCCACCAAAATGCAAGCATAGATAGTGTGCAGATAATTGGAGGACCCTTCATCAACCTCCAAAAATTTCCCCAAAGTGTTTTCAATTTCTTTAGACTAGGAATCAAACCAAAACTACAATGGAAGATTTCATAATCCTACCTAGATAGGAATTACCGAGAAAGATTTGGAAGTCGGATCAAAGGAAGGGTGCCAAGGTTTTAACATAAGAAGGTTCTCATTGAAGTCTCATGATAATGACGTCCAGAATAGTATGCAAATCACTAATATCATCAAGGACAACCACAAAGTACCCCCTTGTACATAGATAAATTTGAATATCGCCCTCCAGAATGGGCCTCCACGTGTTTCAGATCCATTGATGAAGCTTAGAGAGATTTGGCTAAAACCTTTGAACCTCCCGAACAAGCCTTGCTTAGTAAAGGAAGCAACATTTTTAAAAACCTCAAGAAAAATTACATCTTTGAAGGATCCAAGACCGTATTTGGGGTATCACAAATCACATCCTCCATTGAAAATTTCCCATCCACCCCTGAAAAAGGCCCATCCCCACCCGTGCTAGACTCAACCCTGGGAGGAGGAAAAATGCACCACCGTGAGCACTCATTATTAGTTTTCAGAGCTTTACACAAACAAAATAAGTTCTACAAATTCCTTTTTTTAAAACCATTACATGTATAGAGGAAATCATTCCTTAAATTCCTCATATGGTTATACATGATTCTGATATTAGCAATTTGTTGAAACAACTCGCAACCAACACAAACAAAGAACTAATAATAGTTTTCTACCATTCCCCTCTTTAGTTTGAACATGGTAAAAAATCACACCCTTCAACTGTAGCAAGACCAACTCTTGTGGCCCATGATCTTGATTTAAACAAAAGGCACCTCTCATCAACCTTTCAAGGTTTTCACATAGGTTTACCAAAAACTAGGACACGAACAAGAACACACTCATCTTCTTACCTCATATAGTTTTTTGGATTACCACTAACCTTTTCAAGATCCATGAACTGCATTACAATAGTACTTTTTTTCATTACAATGGTTTACACTATGAAGTTACATAAGAAAATCATACATAAGACTAGAAATACCTATTATTTTTTATTGTGTCACTACATAGGGGATTGTCACTGTAACTGGAGATGGAATATTGTTGTTATATTATCCCCCATGATGCGATATATCCAACTATTAGGAAAATAAAATTACAAGCCACAATAAATCTCTTCATGCAACCAAAGTTAATAAGTGACCCCATCATTGATGATTGACAAGAGGACATTGAGTGTCCTTCCTCTATTGTCTCCTACCTCCAATCTTGAATTATTTAGAACATATATTCCTCTTCACTAGGACAATATAACTCTTCATCACTAGCATATTATTTCCAATATGTTTCTTCGGCCGAAGAACGAATGATGATCTAGTTTATCATCTAGTAGATCTTGTGCCCTCTTCTTACAATTGAGAATTTAATGTCTTATTTCATTACAATGGAAGCATTTGATTTTTCCTTTTGGAAACATACTTGGATTTATACTTGTCTTTTCTTTCTTTGTTATGTACAAATAAGGCCTCTTCAAATTCTGAGTCTTCATCATGATCAAGTAGAGTAGTTATTACTCCTTCAAGACTAATGTTTACCTTGCTTAATGTAAACACCATTCTAGACATATTCTTAGGCAAATTATTTAAAAGTATTGCTTTGGCATCATCATCTTTTACATTCTCATTAATCCCAACAAGCTAATCTAAGAGAGTGAAACTCACTCATATGATCTATCATTTTTGTACCTTTATCCATATTCAATCCATACAATCTTTGCTTCAAATCCAAAGAACTTGTTTAATGACTCCCAAATTTCCTTGGTCGACTTCATAAAATCCACATGGTGTAAGTATGATTTTGATAAGCCAAGCCCAACGGTCCCAAACCCTTTTTTATTTTCAATAGTCTATTTGGGGAGTTGATTTGGATCAATTGGAGAGACTGACTTGGGTTTAACAACATCCCAAAGAGCTTTTTCGCCCACGTGTAACTGCATCTATATTTGCCAAGTATGAAAGCCTCGACCTTCATATTATTCAATGAAACTTAATTTATCCATGACTTCCCTTTTCATCAATATAAAAATAAAAAATATTGGATTCAACCTATAATGCACCTTGATTACAACATTTTTACACATACTTTTGATGACAAAACTTAAAAAATGGACCCCCAACTTGACTTTTAAACTATGAAATAAAATATCTCTATAAAAAATAATAAGCACTAAATTAGAAATAAATTTTAATAAAAATTGAACTTCAGATCTATAAACATAGACTTTTACAATTACCTAAGACCAAAGTATTAAGTTAAAATAGCTAACTCGACTCAATGGTCACAATTGTGATGAGATCATACAAAATGGCTTGATCCACTAGTATGGAACACGAAATGTGATGATATCAATTGAATCCTCAAATAAAACCGTAGGCAATATAAGCATATAAAACCTGAGCACAGATTTTATTAATTTGAAGTGAACCAAAGTTTAGCAAAGATTTTTCTCACTAGTTCGAGTGCTATTAATCATAGTAATCAGCCATGGTTGTTCATAGTCACATAGCAACCATAGCTCCCAAAGTTGATGAAAAACTTGCCTGCACCAAGGAGGAAAAAAATCATCTTCTTCATAGAGTTTGCCGCTACAAACCCTAGATTTCATAGCATTGTGCAGAAGCTTTTCTTATTTAAAGAGTTTTCAATGTTATTTCAAACATAAACTATTACACATGCATCGATGGAAAAAAACTACTACATTTTTTCAAAATAAAAGAAGGAATATTTTTCTAATAATAAAATTAAAATCTAAACACAAACGTTAAAAAAATATTTATTCATTTATAGTCATTAATAGTCAATATTTATTCATTAAGTCAATAATATATATTAATTTCTAATTATTCCAAAGTTTAAGATCCTTGTCACTCTGAGGGATATGTATGGTCTTTGATCTTTTGATGGATACGTATGGTTAGTTTGGATTTCTCCCCACTGTAATTTTGTTTATCATTAATATGTGATCAGTTCACACATTCATACACATTACTTTGCATTACTATTTCGTCTCAATCCGGGCTTCAGTCTTCATGGCCTCTGGGATATGTATTTGGTCTTTATCAGTTTTTTGGATCATCCCTTTACATATATTTGGTTACTTGGGTCCTCTTACAGCTGTTACAGCTGCAAGGTATAACTTTTTCCTATTACTTGAGTTTTACTTCCAACTTTGATTCCTATCACTCTATAGATGTGGGCTTTACTCAATATATTTATTTGGGCTTCTTGATAAGCACGATTTGCCCACTTGGATTCTTGGTGCTTGGATGTTAGAGAACGTTTAAAAATGATTCTTACCTTGGGGCCTTATATGTTGATTCTACTTGTTGTTTATATATTTGTTTTGGACATTTTATTAGTCATTCTAAGAGTTTATAGGGAGGATCCTTTACGCCTTCGTAATGGATATGTTTGCACTTTTTACTTTGCTCAGCCATGTGACTTGTGTTTGGAATTTTTGTGGGGTCTGAAGGGAGAAGACTTGATTGTTATATATGTCGTATCATGTTACTTCATGTGGATTGTATTCAGAAGTGTTGGGGAATATGCTTCCCAATGCGACATTGCATTTCAGGGCGTGTTACTATACTTATGTCTTTCTGGTTATCTGGGGAGACTTTTTCCTTTGCTTGGCTTTGTTACCTTGGCATGTTATTGTAGACACCTAAATTTGACCAGGTGTATCTTAAGCATTCAAAATTGTAAATCTCAGCCAAATGCCTCAAAATCTCATCTCAATGCATTAAAATGGATCAAATCAAATGGACATTTATCAAGCAAAATGGACAAAAAAAATCAAATTAAATCAAAGGATTAAATAATCATGAAATCAAATAATTAAATTCAAGCCTAAAAGGGATTAATTAAAACTATGCAATTGATTTTAATCAATTAATTGTATAGTTTAAATCAAAAAGATCAAATCCAACCCATTCACCCTTACATGGCTAAATTAATTAAACGATTGAGTTATATAATTCCTAATTTCTTTGAGGACAACCAACTGATTTTCCCTCCATTTGAAAGCACCTCAAAGCTTTTGACTCAACCAAAGCTTGATCATGATCAACTCACTCTACCCCCTACCCTTGGGAAATTGCTATAAATAAAAGTCATTTTCTTTGTGTTTGGGATCCAAGAATTTCAAGAGAAAAGCATCCTTATTATAGGCATTTGGAGAGCATTTAAGAGCTTTTGATAATATTTCAGCATTTGCATAGCATTTAGATTATCATCTTTAGAAGCATTTGTTGTTTTTATAGCATATCTTGGAGCATTTTGAGCTAGAGTAGAGCATCGTTTATCATTTTTTTCTCGTTCTAGGATTGTCCTTGGGAGAGATTAAGACTGAAAGCTCTCTTAACAAAGCTTAGATCTAGAGAACCATGAGATGTCATGGGTTTTAAACTTCAATTCTTAGATTAAATAGCATTTTATTTCCATAGAGTTGTTTCTAATCCTAATTTCATGAAGGTGTAATCATACACACACAAATGGCGCCCACCGTGGGGCTTTAAGCCTCATTTCTAACATTTTATCTTGATATTTTGTGTTTTTTGCATTATTCTTTGTGTTATTTTGCAGGAAAACAGGGGAAGAGCCGCCTACAAAGTATTCAGAGCCGCCTGTGAACATTAAAGCGCCGCCTACGGAGTTTCTTTCGTCTCCGTCTTTCTTTCTTCAGCCGCCTATGAGATAAAGTGTGCTCCCTGGGAGATAAAGTGTGCCACCTGTTAGATAAAGTGTTCCGCCTGTGAACTTTCAAGAGCCGTGTTCCAGCAACATTTGACTGCATTTTATACTTTTTGTGTCGCCTATCATTTTTATTTAGCCGCTTATAAGGATTTAAAAGCTGCTTTGAAAGTTTTTATTTACGCGTAGTAACATTTAAATGCCGCTTATTAGTTGTTAAATGTTGCATAGGTCTTTCTACTTTAAATCAAGTTTTTAATGGTTTACTCACTGTTTTGACTCTCTGTGTTTTTCTTTTCTGCAAATGAAAAATCACCCGAAAGTGCAGAAACCAGAGAAACGAGTCACAAGGCTTAGCAAAGAGGTGAGAATTAAGGCTAAAAATGATAAAAAAATACATGCAACTAATCTCTTAGAGAGTTTATTTGAAGAAGAACACCCATATGATCATTACATTAAAGTGTTTTTTGCTTACAAAGAAAATTTTCCCACTCTTTAATTGATTTTCATGCCTAGTTCTTTAAGCTTTGATTTGATAAAATTCCATTAAAAGAGCTTTTAGGAGGGAAATTATCATTTTATTTTGCAAAGTTTTTCTTCACTTTGTCTCTATTTGTGTTGACTAACTTGTTGGAGGAGCCGAAGTGGGAACGATCGCCACTAGGTGAGTTGAAATAAGCTAAATTAATCAAAAATGCGCCTAGCCTTTGCTAGCTTCGAAAATGAGGTATTTATCTTGATAAGCTTGCATTGATTAAATTGTGGTACTTCGTTTAAATCTAGTAATTAGGAAAATCCTTCTAATTGTCTAAAATGAACAAGCATTAGGCATATGCTCTTCACTTTTCAAAGTGAATCAAAAAGCCAAACGTACGAAATTAATTTAGTGCAAAGAAAAGGATAGGGAATTGAACCGCACATCTCATTTTTAAGAACCTCCTTGTCAAGAGGTTGAAAATGAACAATTTTTTCTTGAGGTGTTTGGAACAAAGAAAGACAATAGGGATATGCTCTTCACTCTTTGAGTGAATTAGATTCCCAAACTTGTTGGACTAAGTTCAATTCTTTCTTTTCATATACATGTTAGCTAAATAGAGCTTTAAAGGGCTACCTCCCAAGATTTGCCTTACGAGGACGGTGAGAGGGAACGACCCAAAGTGGGAGATATTCACTTTTATCACGATGTTGTCCAACCCACTATAAATAAATGCAATTTACCTTAATCAGAAAGTGACTAAACCTTGTACAAGTCATCCTCACTTCCTCTAGTAGTCCTTCGGGATTGTGCAAAATTGTGCTTTCATGCTTGTGGGAAGCCCGCAAGGGGGTAAAGGATCTTGGCAAGATTTATAATGGAATGGATTTGAAACCTTGATAAAGTAGCAGACCTACCTTTGTAGAGCCATTATTAAAAGCCAAATTTGTTTGACTCTAAGGTAGATTATTTGGAAGAAATTCTTGTGCAAACCTGTAAAAACATCCAAGAACATACACTTTTAGTGTGGTTTTAGGGATATGGTACAACTTTGATGTGTTTGTTGAGCTTGTACTCTTTTTTCACGCAAGATTCTTTTTTGACAAATCTGATCAAAGCCTTTAAATTTTTAAATCCAGAAAATAACAAAAAATTGATAAATTCAACTTTGATCAGTAAAGCGTCGCGTACCAACACTTCAGAGCCACGTACAAACAAAATTAGGCCGCTTACAAATCTTAAAACGTCACTTGAAAACATTCAAAATATGCGTAAGCCACTGGAAAGTGCCGCATGTCAACAGTCTAAAACAGCCTATCAATAGGCAAACGCCACCTGCTAACTACAGAGTGCCATGTACAGGAATTCCAGTGACCACGTATTAACCATAAAAGGTTTCCTATACATAGGCAAGAGCCGCCTAGAAATAAAAAAGGGAAAACAGTGGGTATATACCGAGGGTTTGAAAACAAGAAAATTCTATTTTTTGATACCCTTTTGAACGTTCTACCTCTGTGTATACTCAACTGGATCAAAATCCACCATTATTGGGCATTTTGCAAAATTATCTACGGATTGATCACTTAAGTGAGTTAAAAACCTAGGATCTTCATTCGATTTATGTTAATCCCAATTTTTACTTTATCTCATTACATTAAGACTACCCTACAACCAGACGGATCTTATCTAAGGCAAGAGTGTCATTTTCTGGGTGATCCTTTTAGTTCTTCAAGACCCTTACAATAACCCATCAAGGAAACAGAACTGAGAATATCTTTTCCATTTGGCCATATAGATCCTGATCAAATCAATCATGTAAACAAGGACATGAACAACAATGGAGGGGGAAATGTTGATCCTAACAACAAAGGATCCAACAACAATACCAATGGAGGAGCAAATATTGACCCTAACAATCAAGGGTTGAACAATACCAAAAATGGGGGCGACATTGACCCTAATGATGAGGATTTAACTGATGAAAAGGTTAATGAATCTATGCGAAGTCCTTTCTTCATGAAACTTATGGAAAAAGTGTTGGAAAAAGACAAGGACAAGTACTTTTTAGACCTAGCACAAACGGGTCTCAAACTTCCACACGATTATGATGTCACCAAACTCAAACAAGAAGAAGCTGAGGTTAATCTCATTGACATCATGAACAAGTAATTTCAAATTTTCCAGGTGCAATTGGACACGCTAAAACAAAGTGGGGCTCCTAAACCCTTTCCTATTGAAGCTTTGTGTCCATTTCCGTTTGATAAGTCTTTAATCATTATTCTATTTCCAACAAATGTTATTTATCCTAAATATGACAAATATGAAGGAACATCTGATCCTCAAGATCACCTAAGGGAATTTTGTGCCTTAAGTCTAGATTTCATGCATGACACAACTTACCTAATGAGGTTATTCCCTAGAATTTTGGGAGGTATGGCAATGGAGTGGTTTTCAAAGTTACCCTTCGACATTCGAACCTTTGAGGAATTGGCCTCTAAGTTTGTAACCCACTATTCTTATAACATCAAACATGAGGTTACAATGCTTAATCTATGTAACACCAAACAAAGAGAAGGAGAGGGATTCCTACTTTTCCTACAACTATGGAGAGTGGTATTTGCTAGATACCCTTGAAGTGTACCTAAAAAGGAAAAGATGGATATTTTTGTAAACAGCTTGAATCATGAAATGAACTATCAATTAAGGCTACAATGTCCTAGGTCATTCCAAGACCTAATTGAGAATGGGGTGACAATGGAAGAGGTATTGATAAAAAGTGGAGAAATCAAACTCTACAAAGATAACAACAATACCAACAACAACAATACCTCCAACACTAATCAAAATCAAAATTCCCCCAACAACAACCAATTTTGGACGAAGAATAACAAAAATAAAGGAGTGGTTAACAATGGGGTGGTGGAGGCTAACACTTTAAAGGCTACCCCTTTCAATCTCACTCAAAACTCAGTTCAAGCCAATAATGTAAACCAAGCACCCAAAGTGCCCTTTAACAAAAATAGCACTAATAACAACTTTGGGAATAATCAAGGGACTTACAAGCCTAAACATTTCTTTGCACCTACACCCAAAAGGACATTTAATAATTTGGGTGAACCATTGGAGAATGCATTAAGGACACTTATTGCAAATAAACTTATTGACTTACCAGTGGCTCAACCATATGAACCTCAAATCAAGCCAAATTGGTGGAGTGAGAATAGTTATTGTGAGTATCATCGAAATAGGGGACATAAGACCAATGATTTCATGCGTCTCAGACATGTGGTACAAGATCTCATAGACAATGGTGTGATAAAAGTGGATGGCCCTCAAACTAATGAAGATCACACAGCCTTTAAAACTCCTTTCTATAAACATGAAAAAGGAGAATCTTCCAAATCAAACAATGGAGGAAACAGCATGAATAATGCAAGAGGCAATCATAATGTTAACTTTTCTCATACTTATGACAATACTATCAATGTTGTTGTGATCAAAGATCAACCTATTCAAGAGTCCACTAATGCCATCACAAGGGGGCAAGCCTC
>MU225495.1:341388-376362 GCA_018584345.1 Thuja plicata | reverse complement strand
ATCATTATGAAAAGATGAGTGACCTAATGAATCAATTTGAGAAACAATGCAAAATTAACTCAAAAGGGGTAGGGGAATATTATGTTTCCCTATTTGATTTACCTACATCTCCAAGGACACATGGGAATTAGCCATCCAAAGATCATCAACCTCATAAATACAATTCCCATTTTGTGAGGTAATGTGACAAACAAGAATTGGACAAAGAAGATAATGAGGTATTACAATGGCTTTATAAAGAGGACGATAATTCAGCTAGTTCCAATGAAAGGGTGCAACATATCAATATCCAAAATGATCAATATGGAGAAGGATTTGATATCATGAAGAAAATGCGGTATAAGGGAAGAGGACCCTTAGGATTTTGACATAGAGGGTTGTTAGAACCTATTGAACTAGTTTGGAGAGAAAAAGAAGAGAAAGTCGACATAGGTTTTCAACATAAAGGAGAAAGTTCAAGTCCCATGCATGATTTTCATGCACATATCCATATGGTAGGTTCTGAAAGTGAAGATGATTCTATGGATTATGAGTGGGATTCCTTGTCCAAATAATCTTGTCATGACATAGAGGTTGATACCATTCACACTTATGCAACTCCTCCTAAAGTTGGGAATCAAGAACATGTGACTCAAAGTTTGAATTCAACTCAAACATCAAGTGAACCTCAACAAGTCAATGTAGAACAAGCACCTCTTTTCACTCAATGGGGAGGTGAAACTTGGGTACCTTCATGGGTGGGAGATTCTAAACTAGTGTTTAACCCACATGCTTTCTTTCGCATAGAAATCTTAGAGGACTCTAATGAAGAGGATTTTTATCCTTCTTCCATGGACCACCTTGAAGAAGCACATGTCATAGACCATGACGATACAATGTATGAACCATCAAATGAAGTCATGTCCTTAACTCCTTCAAATGAAAGCCCATTCGATGAATCCTTGTCCTTAATGCACCCCGAACTTATTGATTGGGATCTTTCTGAGCCAAATGACTTACTCTACTTCCCAAATGACAATGCAATGGCCTTGTACCTCAATGCAGTTGAACCCAATTCTTCCACCAATGAATTTACTCTGGACATGATGATAGGGGCAGGTGCTCAACCTCTTAATCCAAAAAATGAAGAGAAAATATACAAAAAAAATGAGAAGGTCTAGTGGTGAAAACCACCATGTGGCAGTGCTAGACCCAAAAAAGTAAAAATAAAGGATGTTTTCGAAGGTGAAAACTCAACTGTGGCACCTAAGGGAGAGAAGTTGGACACCTTACCAGCTCATGAATGTGAAAGATGACCTATACTTATTGAACCCATAGAAAAGGATAACATTGGAACAGAAGAGGATCCTAAATTCATTCACTTGGCAGCATCTTTAAGTCCCTTAGAGAGAAAAGAATTCATCAAATTCTTTCAAGAAAAACAAATCAACTTTGCATGGTCATATGCTGACATGCTCAGATTAGATCCAAGTTTCATAATGCATCATTTAAATGTGAAACCCGGTGTTAATCCCATCAAGTATAAGTTGAGAAAAATGCATCCACATGTAGCCTTTTAGTCAAAGCAGAATTGGAGAAATTACTCAAAGAGGGATTTATAAGAGTAATTGCATATGCCGAATGGATCTCCAACATTGTACCGGTTACCAAACATGATAAAACCATAAGAGTTTGCATATATTTCAGATATTTAAACCTTGCTTGTCCAAAAGATGACTTTCCATTGCCTAGAATTGATGCTATTGTGGATCTCACTGCGGGTCATTCTATATTTTCACTTATGGATGGATTTAGTGGGTATAATCAAATTTTCAGTGCACCTGAGGATCAAGAGAAGACAACCTTTACATGCCCATGGGGTAATTTTTGTTGGAATGTAATGCCCTTCGGTCTCAAAAATGTCGGAGCCACTTATCAAAGAGCAATGACTACCATTTTCCATGACATGATGCACACCTTTATGGAAGATTATGTGGATGACATTCTAGCTAAGTCGCATAAAAGACAAGATCATTTATCCATACTTGAAAAGATTTTTACAAGGCTATAACAATTCAAGGTGAGACTCAACCCAAAGAAATGTGCTTTTGGGGTGCAATCTGGAAAACTCCTAGGGTACATTGTTTCAACAAAAGGCATTGAAGTAGATCCTCAAAAAGTACAAGCAATAATGGACATGGACATTCCAAAGAATATTAGTCAAATGAGGTCACTTCAAGGAAGGCTTCAATCTATAAGAAGGTTCATTTCTCAATTGGCGGAAAAATGTCATTCTTTTACCAGATTACTACATAAAGACACCATCTTCACATGGGATGATGAGTGTGATAAAGCCTTTACATCGTTGAAAACATACTTGATGAATCCACCTATCTTGATGTCACCTATTCAAGGAAAACCTTTGTTACTCTATATTTTAGCAACGGAAAAATCTTTAGGAGTCTTATTGGCACAAGAGGATGATGAAGGAAAAGAAAGAGTTATCTACTGCTTGAGTAGAACATTGATCAAATATGAATTAAACTATAGCTTCATGGAAAGGGCTTGCCTATCAGTGGTATTTGCTTCTCAAAAGTTAAGACATTATATGTTGTTGCATAAGGTGAAGCTCATAGCCAAAATTGATCCCTTAAAATACTTACTTAGCAAAACAACTTTAACCAGAAGGATTGCAAAGTGGGTAATGGTACTTAGTAAATTCGACATTGAATATGTTGATAGGAAATCAATCAAAGGTCAAGTTATAGCCGATCAATTGGCTGAATATCCTCAAGAATCTACACATCCTATGCAATTGGAGTTTCCAGATTCTGAAATTGTGAATGTAGACGCTAAGACATGGACTTTATACTTTGATGGATCTTACACCCAAAATGGTAGTGGAG
Organism: Thuja plicata; assembly: GCA_018584345.1. Taxonomy (NCBI): domain Eukaryota; kingdom Viridiplantae; phylum Streptophyta; class Pinopsida; order Cupressales; family Cupressaceae; genus Thuja; species Thuja plicata. The sequence continues at coordinate 373,477 of MU225495.1, read as the reverse complement.
TAGGCATTCTTTTGATTACACCACAAGGTTACACAATCCCAGAATCTTACAAGTTATTGTTCCCTTGCACCAATAACATAGCAGAGTATGAAGCTTTGGTCATAGGTATCAAGATGGCCTTGGAATGGAATGTCACAAAATTACAAGTCTATGGGGACTCTCAATTAGTCATCAATCAAGTTAATAATGAATATAATACCAAGGATGAAAAATTGATGCCTTACAAGAAATTGGTGGATGATTGGAAAAGGTACTTTGCTTTGATTACTTTTGAACAAATTCCAAGAGGCAAGAATAGAGTAGCAGATGCAATGGCTACTTTGGCATCTTTACTTCAAATGCCTGATAAAAATGAAAAGTATGAGTTCTTGGTGGGGGAATTGGTTAAACCAACATTTGACCTACCTGATACCCAAATTATTACCCTGTTAAATAGACATGACTCACCATGGTATGGACCCATCTATGCCTACCTAAAAGACCAAACCCGTGCTCAAAAACAAATTTTCATAAGACAAGTGGCATGTTATACCATCCTTTCTGACACATTGTATCGTAAAGGTCTTGACGGAATACTCCTTAGATGTCTAGAGGAAGATGAATCAAAATTAGCTTTAAAATATGTCCACGAGGGTATTTGTGGGTCACATTCAAGTGGTTTGAACCTAGCTAAGAAAATCCTACATATGGAGTTACACCCATTTGTCACACCATGGCCATTCTATCAATGGGGTTTTGATTTGATTGGCATGATTTATCCACCTTCTTCAAATGGACACAAGTATATAATCATGGAAATAGAGTACTTCACTAAATGGGTTGAGGATGTCCCTTTATCAACCGCAACAAGGAAGAAAATTTCCATGTTTATCCTAAATCATATCATTTGCAGATGTGGCATTCCTCATGCCATCATCACAGATAATGGCAAATAGTTTAAGAAAAAATATTTTGATGAACTTTGTGACACATTCCATATTACACATCACTCTTCATCCATTTACTATCCCCAAGGTATTGGACAAGCAGAAGCTACCAACAAGAACATCCTTAAAATCCTTAAGAGATCCGTTGGCAAGTCAGGAAAATATTGGCATCTTCAAATCAATCCAGCATTGTGGGCCTATAGGACTAGTATTCGAACCCTAACAGGAGCTACACCTTTTTCATTGGTTTATGGGGCCGAAGTTGTTCTACCTTTAGAAGTTGAAATACCATCCCTAAGAGTCTCATTGCATAGATTAATAACCGATGAAGATTATACAGTTGCCCAACTTCAACAATTGGAAATGTTGGAGGAACATCAAACTCAAGCCTATGATCATTTGAAAGTGTATCAAAATCAAATTTCAAGGAACTATAACAAGCATATCAAACCAAGAACCTTTCAAGTAGGAGATCTAGTATTAAGAGATTATCCAAAAAAATCAGGCTAATAGAGAAAAGAAAGGAAAGTGGGAAGCAAATTGGCTTGGTCCTTTTTGTCATTGTTTCTTCATTTGGAACGGGGACCTACAAATTGGCTGATTGTGATGGTGATGAATTGCAAGAAACTATCAATAGCATTCATCTTAAGAGGTTCCACACCTGATTCAGAGGAAAGAGTATAAGTTGAGAGTATCAGATGAGTCGGCATCACCTTTGTACATGGAAAAATTCAAAAATACCAAAAAATGAAAAAAGATCAAAATACAAAAAAATCAGAAAGTCCAAAATCCAAAAACATTTGAAAAGGAGAAAAAAGTGCCTTGGTGAAAACCTAGCAATAGGCACCTTGGTAGCAAAAAAAGCAAAAAAGAGAAAAAGAGCAATAATCCCAAGAGGTGAAAACCTGGAAGCAGGCACCTTTTTTCCCTTAGGTCTTTCTGAGTTGCATTTGTACATATTGTGTTTCATCATCTCATTTGTCCATATCTTCATTGCATCCGTCATTTGTGCATCATCCTAATAAAGTCTTAGAGCTTCATTTTTGTCGCATTCTAGGTTTAGTCACCCTAAGTTTCACATTGGTCACATTAATTACTTGGGGGCATGCATCATAGATTTTTTGGTACCAAACAGATTCAATAGTGCAACATCTTGGTCACACATCAGAAGCAGATTTTCAGATTCAGAAGAGAGATTTTTAAAACCTTTGATAAATATCATTGTTCAACCCTAAATAGTTTGATCGCATAACAAGATCCTTGAGTTTCATTGACTTATTTTATCAGGATTAAAAATTGACACACCCTACATGATCAGACTGTCTGGAATTCTTATTTGAAAATCTTGATACATTTCACAAACACTTGGAAAGTTTTTATGAGTTTTTTATTGACCTTTTTTGAGTCATGTTCTTTTTAGCTAATCAATGATGTTTCAACTAGATTGGCAATGATAGAGACATGATGTTTTCTTAAGCTTCTAAGTGACTATTTTGAGGAAGATCCTTTAACTTGTGTGAATTAGTCTAAGGACATGGTCATCAAAGAACCATCGAGGACATTCATATAGGAAGGAGGGTTAACCTTTGTTTGTTCATGCAATAGGATACCTTGGCTATTTAGATTTTTCATATCTTAATACCAACATCCACTTGCAACATTGAATCTGATCAAACAGGTATTCATACTCCCATAGTTGGTCATTCAACTAGTGAGGGTTCTACTTGGTTTCATAGAAGGGGTTACCACATGAGAGAAATTCATATTCATATTCTTATGGTCGTAGTGGCACCAATAAGGATTGTATCGACTCCTAGTTCCACAATGCTCTATGATGAAAATATATCTCTGTTTTCATTTCTTTCACAAACCTCAAGGACAATTAGTTGCATTGCATCTTCATGTTAGATTAATTGCATCTTCATGTTAGATTTAATTGCATTTTCCAAGTTAGTTTAAAATGGTTTGTCTTTCTAGCACTTTTCCAAGTTCAAGGGGGGATTTAAAGTTGACACCACTTCATTAATTTAATGGTTTCAAGTCATCAATATGAGATTATCCTTTGCATTCATAATCATTATTCATTATTTATTATATATTCATATCAAGAGAAAAAGCAAAGAAAAGAAACATTAATCATTAGGCATTTATCCATATCATTTAGAATTGCACATCATAAATTAAAATTGCGTACATCCAAAAATCAAAAAGATAGTTGCATTCATTTATCATTGCACTAAGTATTGCATCCATATCATTGCATTGCATAATACATACATCATGGTTAAATCATAAAAGCATATAGAAATAAGTTGCATTAACATCATTTGCATCCATTTATCTATGTCCTACTCTAAGAAATTGCATCCATAGCATAATAGAAATAATTGCATCATAGAAACATGTTGGTATGCATAAAAGGAAATTTCATAACATCATCCAAGGAGGAATCAAAGATCATCATAGATAAATGTCCATCATCAATGTCTATAAAATAAATTAGTACATCACAAGTACATCAAAAAATGATCCATACATCAAAGTCCTCATCAAAAAAATACATATGATACATCATCAATGCAATATCTGGATATCCTAGATCCCAATCTGTCTCATGACCCAGCAGGGGCACCTAATCCATCTCCAGCAATATCTGTACCTGAACCCCCTGCAAAATTGGGATTCCTGTCACCTGGTCTATCCTATGTATTAGGTGGAGCCTGACTAGTGCTCACACTGGTATGTAACTGAGATAATGTAGTTAGAAACTACTGTAACATAGTAGAAACCCGATCTAATCAAACAGTAACTACAGTCATCCCTGCCTGTAAACCTCAAACATCCTACACTAAGCCATCCACAATGGGAGGAACTAGAGGTGCTTGTGATGCTAGAGGAGCCTAAGGTTCTTGTGGTGCTAATGCTACATGTGGTATCATCGGTGTCGTGCTACTCTGTGGATCAACCTGAGGAATCTATCCATGTACTGGAACCTATCTGGCTACCTGGATACGTCTGTGTCTCTTCCTGGCCCACTCTGCACCAACTCTAACAGGAGCCTATCCCTGGGGTACCTATTCCTATGCTAATCTTTGTCTCAGCTACCTCAATCCACCACCTCAGCCTCTAACATGTCCACCACGCATTCGAGGTCCTGCAGCTCTCTGTGCCCTAGGTGCCCTCTGAACCCTCTGTCTCTAAGGTCTCCTTCCATTGTCACCATCATCAACATCATCTCCATCATCATCTGAAAGCTCGTCCACATCAAGAATAGGCTCTGCTAGATCTATAAATCTGACAAAGTGATGTTGCATAAACCACTCTCGATACTCAGCCGACATGCCTGCATCTGCAACACGCGTCATCATATCCCACATCACATAGCCCAGCTGATCAATCTATAAACAAGCCAACTGATAATCCACTTGTGCTCCCCACATCGATCTCTTGGCCTATACTCTAGCGTAAAGTGCCATACCCTAAGGTATGTCCTGAACCCAGTCGTACTGACAGACCACTCTCCCAAAGAAAAATCTCTTAATAACTAATGGTGATCGGCCGATCATCCACCGAGGAGAAAAAATGTATGGAAGCTCGTCATCATCCTCTCGCCAATTATCACAAAGCAAATAAGGCCTCCATACAACCTGATCTATATCATCAATAGTGCGTCTCCAAAAGCCAACCTTTCCCAGACGACGCTGGACAACCATGCCATCATACAAAAATGCATACGGATACCCTCGGGCCCGCACTCATGCTGAAATTGGTCTCGTGATAGGGATATGCTCCCAATTCCACAACTATAATAAAACTGCACCTGCTAAAAGAGCTACACTGCACCTATATACAACCTCATGAAAATCATGATATAACTACGCTAATATACAAGAACCCCAATCAAATCTCTGAGGATGTGTAATCAAATCCTCTAATATTCAGCCCCATCCGACCGAAAAGCCACGTCCTCTCCTACCTGGAAGAAGTAATCCTCCAATCAATACCCCTAACAATGTTGGCAAAGTAGGAAAAGAGGCATACTATGCCCAAGTAATACAATCATCATCAATGGCGTTGTCTCCAAACACCCATCTACATACACTGCTATCATACACTGAATCACAATATACCCGCTCTCCATGAGTCGGGATCCTCAGTAATCTGTATACATCCTCGAGTGTGATAGTCATCTCGCCGAGGGGTAGATGGAACATATTATCGTCAGAGTGCCATCGCTCTGCCATAGCTATCAAAAGACCTCAGTTTAGCTGAAACTGAGGGAGATCTAGACAGAAATTGAGACCACATATCTCGATAGTCTATTGCTCAGGCACCGTGAGCTCATCAACTAAATCAAAAATCCAAGATGCTACACCCCGTATCTACAACTTACAGTAATGTTCCTACATTTTGAAACAAACTGAATCATATTATTCTTTCTATTGGTGGATCATTCTACGTCAATCAAGCACATCAAATCTATCCTTGCTCTATTTTGAGCACATCAACTTATTGCTCCTAACCTCTAGATCTTGAGACACAAGGAGAATTTGTAATCATTTTAATCAATCTAATTGACCTATCAAACATTCATCAATATGAATTTTCTAATATCCTAAACACTATGTGACATTCTAGACGTACATTTTCTAGCTTGGAATTCAATTGAGTTATCTGGATGATCGATCAAAGGACTTCATCTATTTTCTCTCTCAATTTCAAACTTCATGGTAGGCGGCACTTCAATAAGTGTATGTGGATTTTCAAGCCCTGCAGTGCTAAAAACATTACACATGGCACTTTAATCAACGGAGGTGGCGCTTTGCTAAACAGGCAGCCTTTTAAGTCCTACGCGGCTTTTCAAGTATCCTAGGCGGCCTTTAAAACATAAGGTTTCCTAGACGGTTTTTGGCTATTTGGGTTACAATTTTTCCCTAATTCTTAGGCGGCTAATAATTTCTCCTATGCGGCTTTTCAACATGCGGAGGCAGCTTTTCTCAGCCCTAAGCGGCTCTTTAACTACCCTACGCAGTTTTTCACTAATTTCTACCTAGAAAGCATTAAAAACATGTAATAAATGGTATTTAAAGAACCATAAATGCACTAGGAAGGTTCAAACCACTCATCAGAGGCCCGTAGTCAGGAGGTCTCTGATATTGGTGTGCTCACTCGAACCTATGCTCTCGAATGGGGACCACCATCGTTGTTAATCATTAGAGAATTAGAGCAAAATCTCAATAGTGAAAAGTGAAAATGAATAGTAAATTTGGGTTTTTCAACCTATTTAAGCTATTTTACCCTAATTTTGTGAGATTTTTGACCTAGTCAAACCAAATCTGCATATTCTGCACACTGGGGCATTTGTTCAACATCTTTCAGCATCATTGTTTATTAGAAATGCAATCATCTTGGATCTATTCTATCAGCAGTATTCATCCAATTTTTCACATCTGAGATCAATATGCTTTCATTTCTGAGGGGGCATCATCATATCATCAAACTGGGATTCTGTAGCATATCTTATATCAAATCTGGGGCATTAAAAACTCAAACTTTATCAGTGGGGCATCAAATCAGAGCATCAAATCAACTTTCAAATCAGAGTTTCAAATCAGAGCGTCAAATCAAGTTTCAAATTAGAGTTTCAAATCAGAGCATCAAATCAGAGCATCAAATCAGTGTTTCATATCAGGGTTTCATATTAGAGTTTCATATCAGTCAATCAGATCATCAGTATCAAATCAATGATTAGGACATCAAGTTTTCTTTGAATCAATGCGCTTCACACATCAATTCAAAGAGGGGCATTTGTAGACACCTAAATTTGACCAGGTGTATCTTAAGCATTCAAAATTGTAAATCTCAGCCAAATGCCTCAAAATATCATCTCAATGCATTAAAATAGATCAAATCAAAAGGACATTTATCAAGCAAAGTGGACAAAAAAAATTAAATTAAATCAAAGGATTAAATAATCATGAAATCAAATAATTAAATTCAAGCCTAAAAGGGATTAATCAAAACTATGCAATTGATTTTAATCAATTAATTGTATGGTTTAAATCAAAAAGATCAAATCCAACCCATTCACCCTTACATGGCTAAATGAATTAAATGATTGAGTTATATAATCCCTAATTTCTTTGAGGACAACCAACTAATTTTCCCTCCATTTGAAAGCACCTCAAATCTTTTGACTCAACCAAAGCTTGATCATGATCAACTCACTCTACCCCCTACCCTTGGAAAATTGCTATAAATACAAGCCATTTTCTTTGTGTTTGGGATCCAAGAATTTCAAGATCAAAGCATCCTTATTATAGGCATTTGGAGAGCATTTAAGATCTTTTGATAATATTTCAGCATTTGCATAGCATTTATATTATCATCTTTAGAAGCATTTGTTGATTTTATAGCATATCTTGGAGCATTTTGAGCTAGAGTAGAGCATTGTTTATCATTTTCTTCTCGTTCTAGGATTGTCCTTGGGAGAGATTAAGACTGAGAGCTCTCTTAACAAAGCTTAGATAGAGAACCATGAGATGTCATGGGTTTTAAACGTCAATTCTTAGATTAAATAGCATTTACTTTCCATAGAGTTGTTGTTTCTAATCCTAATTTCATGAAGGCGTAATCATACACACACAGTTATATATTGAAAGTCTTTATTATTCTTGTTATACATGTGGTACTAACGCAGATCTTAGCCATTGGTTTGAGTTGTTCTTTGTGCAGTCATATCAGTATGGAGGCATCTTCCCCTGTTGTTGCCTGCTCACGGCTACCTTGACATCATGATGAAGGCCTTCTTCTATTTCGAATGGGTTTTTCAAGCTTTGGATGATTCTTTTGTAATGGCCGTAGGGCCTGTTGGTTTGTGGGTTTGGGCAGGGGGGGTTTATCAATTTTGTTATATTGTGAGATAAATTTTGGATTGGTGAAAAACTGAATTTTTTATGTGGTCACTTTGACTTGTTCTTATGTTTTGGAGCAAGACCAAAGGTTTTCTTTGCCTGGTTCTTTCCTACCGATGCTTGTTGAACCAGGAATGTGAAAGAAAAATTAATAAATTAATAAAATATTTTCATGGTATATTACCACTTTTACCAAAAAGAAAAGATAAAATCAAATAATAATTAAATGTAAATAAAAAAGTCATAATAAATAAAATAGCTCTTTTATTTCTCCCTCTCTTCCTATTGTAAATGGAACATGAGCCTATGGTAATAGAGCCTAATTACTTTTTTTATTGAAAATTTTTGCTTTAGTCGTGTGTGTATCTTTGTAGGTAGATGCACAGTTGATTCAAATTTATCACTTTTCCATTGAGATCTTTGTTGCACAAACAACATTATTTGCTAGAATGTTGACATTATGTGCTACATATATGTATGAAAAAAATAAACCAAAATTTTCTCAAATTGACCTTCCATACCTTTTTAGCATACCCATCACTCATTAATGTGTAATTTCTAGTTTGTAATGAAAACAAAAAAAAATTGAAAGTTGCTATACTTGATTGTTAATCTCTTGATTTTCATGATGTAAAGGAAAGTAAATTAATTTAAGTTATTTAGGAAATGCACTTCATAAGGTTTAATTAGTTTAGATTAATTAAATTTAATTTAAGATTTGATAATTTAAAATTTTCCAATAATTAATTTAGAAAAATAATATGATATAAATATATTTAATTAATTAAACGAAGATAGTATACATTTGTTGAAGATTTAAAATCTTGTAATTGAAATGTCAGTAGAATTTGTAGTCATAAAATCTCCACTAGAATCTATTAGAGGGAAAGTTCATGGTTGTAGAGTAGCCATTTAAGTTTGTATTTGTCCCTATGTAATTTTGCTTTCCTACTAGAAAAGGTATGTCTTTGTCTATTTTTTCTTTTATAAGATATGTACAACTATTAGTATTTATGGATGCATTGGAAGAGTTGCCATTACATCATGAAGAGAAAAGAAGTCAACCCTTTGAAATTGTGTAAAAATGAAAGAAAAATGCAAAGGCTCTAGTATACATATTTGTAATGTGTTTTAGTGCACCAAATCAAAATGTGTCACTATTAATCACTACAATGCACTGGGTGAAAATGTGTATTTGGGATGTGTTAGTAGGAATTTATTGATTGTATTTATATGCTAGTATATGGCATCAAATTTTGCCAAATGTTTCTTTAAGTGACTCAAGGTTGTATTATGAATTAGCTAAAACTTGATTTGAATTTTAGATGGGATGGAAACAAGCTTGTGATTGGGGAAATTAAGGTGAGAAAATCATTAAAGAAGGGTGTCTACCAACCAAATGGAGGTAGATGCATAGATAATATGATAGTTAAATGAATGTTGAATACATAGTAGTATGTGTGTGTAAGGATAGGGTGGGGACTAAATGTATATAGGGTGTGTTGTATATGGGTAGATAAAAGGCTAGAGGAATTTCCCAAATTTGCACAAAGCTAAATGGGAAATAGCATGGGCATGTGAGTTTTCCATTATAGTGTGCCTCTAATTTGAGGTGCATGTGAATCCTAAAATGATTATGCATCTCAAAGTACGTAGCAAATTCAAATGTGCATGTAAAATAAATATTTAATGTTCATCAAATGATATAAAATGAGGTATAACAAAGTAATGAACCTTGTAAGGTGCTATTGTGTAGGTATGTTCTTTAGTATGTATTCTTTATGGATCTTGCAAACTAGAGGAAAATGAAGTTTTTTCTTCATGAGTGTAAATCAAGTAAAAAAGACTAGAAACTTGCCAAGTATCTAGGAAATGAGAACACAAAATTAGTAGGGATATATAATTATACCTATTAGAAAAATGACAATGGTGTGTTTGATTTGGAAGCTATGGTATGGCATGTCATGTGAAGCATAAGGTGTTTCATGTGATAATGCTCCATATGGTCATGGTAAAGAGTCATAGTTCTTGTCACTACCTAATAACTCAATCATAGAAACACTAGTGGTGATATATGGGCCCCTTTAGTTGGTTTTATTTATAGAGCACAAGGAATGAAAAGAGTAAAAATCTAATGTGTAAATAAAGGTAATCTATAGATAAGCATGAATCATATAATCAAATAAAGTACTAGTAATAATAAATACATCATATTAACGTACATCTAGAATGATAAAGCATGGAAAGCACATAATAGTTGGAAATCACATTAGGGAAGGTTGGCCCATGTGTGGGACAACAAAAGATTCAACATTTTTTGTCCACAAACAACCATGTAGGAATACAAAGTGATAGGATAGCCATATACTAAAATGAGGCATCCAAGACCATGAGCACACTATGGCATAGGGTAAGGTAATACTTCCCTTGTGAATTTATGTAGAAGCAAGAAAAATGAATATGTAGAAGAAAGCGTGATGCACATAGTGTGCAAATAATATATGGTAAAACATGGCATGGAACATAAATTTCACAATGTGAAGTTGGAGCCATGAAGGTGCAAAGCATAAAAAGTGAAGGCATGAAGCTCCAACTTAACATGTAACCATGGATGTGCAATATATGGAGGGATAAGGCATGAAAACCCCACCCCCTAATGTGAAAGGTGCAAGTGCTAAAAATATGACAATTGGAGCTCACAAGGTTTGGGAAGCTATGATGTAAGACCCTACCATGTGACTCTTTTCAGGTATGTGTTCAAGACCACTGATTGGTTTATATGTGCATGTGTGGTTTGATACTAGAATACTCGTGATGATGTTTTCAATGGATACCTTGTGTTATTTTTTAGAAGCACTGAGAGGGGGCTGAATCACTGTAACCAAGTACTTAATAATTTTCACCACCGATCTAACAAAGTTAATCAACAACTTTCAAATAATGAAACACTCAATTGATGATATCAAATAGAAGTAAATAACATCAAGCATTCACATAAGCAACACACATAACACACAGATTTTTCACTTGGAAACCCTTTTAAGTGGGAGAAAACCATGGTGGGGATGACACCCACAAGCCCACTACTGCAATAAATGAGTTTTCCCAGTTAGGAGCTACAAATACCCTTTCTAAGGGTTCACCCTACTAGGAGTGACTATTACACTTTTAGGAGTAGAATCAAATCAGTTATGATCTACCTCACTAGAGGATTTTAAAACTCCAATAAATAAGTTACCCTGTTAAGGGATTTAAATTAAGAACCTATTAGGGTTCACCTGGTTAAGGGATTTTTCTCGCTCCAACTTCTAGGGAACAACAAGATAAATCATCTAGAAGTAGCACTACTTTCCTATCAGATCTAATATGTTCTCTGCTTTATGATACTACACTAATCTCTGCTCCTTCAAACTCTGATTGATCCACTTGAAAAATGTGATCACAACCCTAAATAAAAATAATTTAGATCATCTTAAATAGTGTTGTCTTTAGGTCACTTAAAACCTAGAAACTGTCCATCATAGTCGACACAAAGTATTGATCAACCACCTCGATATCAGTGACAAAAATACCTAATATGTCAAATTCAAATGTGATAGCCATGTTTATGACCAATAGTCGACCATAGATCCACCGCCTTAACCAACTTAATATGAAACTCTGATCGATGAACCAATCGGTATATTGTCTCCTTCACCAAAAATATAATCCACTCAAATCACTTGAATAACTGTTGTGATTAGAATCATGGATTCTACTGACAATATAAAAACCACCTTTAATATTTTGATCCCTGAAATGTAATGCAACTCGACCGCTACCAACTTCTCTGACTAAAAATTGTTCTTCCATTACCAATCAATGCACTTAACTGTTTCTTCCATTATCGATCATGTAAAGATCTTACTAATCACTCTAATCATGTTAACTAACAATTTTTCCATCAATGACAACCAATTATGTATCCCTTAGGACCTCTCCTCATAAGAACTCATAAAACTACCATAATGCCAACAATATCCTCCTTTGGCATTGATGGCAAAACTTTGTGAAACAACATTCTGTAATACATAACTCCTAAGTTCATACATCCCAGTTAAATTTTTTCACTGTACACTATACCCATACTCATATTCATACTCATACTCCCCCTTTTTGTCATACAATGACAAAGGTTCACAAATTTAAATGTGTACAAATATAGCATACCAGGCTTACATTTTGTTAAATACATCCTTGTAGTTTGCCTTTGTTGTCTCCAATGACATATCCCATGACTTTTTCAAATAGTTCATAGCAATGATCTACCCATGTAGATCAAATGATAACTCCTCCAAGCTATCTAGACTTCCCAATTCTAGTAACTCAATTAGAGTTTCTACATTCTTCACATGTTGTTGCATCATCATTATTGTGGGTTCAAGGTAAGTTTATACTTCAAGTAGCGTGATGACCCTCTTATCTTGTTCCTCTTGTAATTGCCTCACTTTGTGTGTAATAATTTTCACTTTGGCGTTGTATTTTGATGTAGAGCTTGTGATAGGATCAAAAATTTCAACTATGTTGTCAAGCTCCTTTTGGGCATCTTCTATGTTCAACTCCAAATCTTGGAAAAATATGAAAGTTTTGACACTTTGGTCGATAACTGACCTACCTATTTTAGTATGTTCTTTGTCTTATTTGCACATTCTAAAAGTGTCATCTTGTCTTTAGCTATCTTCTCTATCAACTTCAATGTCCCTTTCTTCTCATACTAATGCTCATCCAAATTTATTGGTGCATCCTCCAAGTCAAGTACTTGATCAAAAATGGCTTTGATCAATATGTCTAGTTTATCAATAGGACTATCTTGTTTTTCATATTCCACATTAGGAACTTGATTACTAATTATGTTCCTGGAAACCTTCAATACTCTAACCTTCTTCTTCTTGCCTTTCAGTTTGTCCTTTTCTTCTTTCACCTTAAGCTTCTCAGATACTTTCCTCAACTCCTGTGGGCTCATCTTTGATATATCAATAAGTGCTTGAATTTCTTCATATTCTTGTTCACCTCCATCCTCTTCATCAGAATTGTATGAATCCTTTGATCTAATCTTCTTCTTACTACTAGATTCACTGGTTAGATCCATCTTCCTCTTTACTAAAAGTACATCTTCATCACCTTTCTTATCTTCACTTTTCTATCCTTTCATTTCCTCTGTAATCAGTTCACTTGGTGCATCCACTTGGGTTTGAATATCAATTTTTGTATCTGGTCAGGTATATAAAAGATAAAATTATCTATGACATCTCTTATCTCTTTGGGTGATGACTCTTGACCTTGACCTTTCTCTTATACTTATTTGTCTTTTATTTCTTTCTCAAGTTTCAATAACTTTTTCCATATATCTATTGTCTCATCATTTACCACTTGTGTTTCTCTAATGTGAATCCTTGTTACTATGTTCCTTGTTTGAAATTCTAACCTCATATCTTCAACCATTGACTTCACATCATCAGTCGTCAATTTAGGTTGAAAAAGTGCAAGTGCTTTTTCCATCATCCCTCTTGCAATCTTCAAATCTTCTCTCCATCTCCTATCTACTGCTTTGTATAGATCCTTATGTATGGCATTTTATAATTCACTTGGTGCTTTTTGAAATGCATGTAGACTCTCTACAACTACATCATCTATCTTCTTTTTACCTTCACTATCAAATTTATCAAATTATTTGATCACATCAGTCATCCTTCCATATCCCTTAACATCTTGGATTATGATATCAACAGTAATGGTTTCAATAGCCTTGATAGATTTCTCAGTAGGCTTCCCTTCTACTTTGGACTTATTCTCACTAGCTATTACCTCTTTTTCTTCCTTATCAAACTCAATTTCAACTTCATCTGCCTCAGCTTTATCCTTTCTCACTTTCTTTCCTTTTGACTCTTTATAGCCATATGTCTTTGTTGTCAATCAGGATTGCGCCTATAGCTGGATACAAAATCTACCCATCATGTTGAAACATGGAAACATTCTCCTAGGTGGATTAGAGAATGAATCTCCAAATTCTAGGCTGGTTCCTATTGAATTTGGAATATCACCAAATATTAAATTCTGTGGTTTTGGGAAAAGGGAGAAGGAAAACTTTAAAAAAATGAAAACTAAATAGGAAAGGTGATACACCGAAGATGAATGCAGACTTAACAGACTCACAACACTGAACCTACAAACCACACATTACTAAGTTTTGTAAATGATTTATCTTCTCAACACCTAGGATGGTTTACAATTCTTTACTAGGGTTTGATACCACTAATAATAGGAATTCAACCAACAAACAGATAACTTTCTGCAAAAGGTCAATTCTTTAAACATAGAATAGGAATTTATAGTAATTCACTAATCTGTGCTTAAAAATGAATAAACACTTGAATGCAGAAAAACTTGAAAAGGATAGACACAAGACTCAAAAAACATGTGTGAATGGTAAAGCCAGCTATATTATCTCCAAAATCTGCAAAATGGTTACAAAATACCAAGAGAACGAGCAAAGGAACAAATTTGTTCACTAATACCTCAAAATATCCAAATTTTGAACCCCTTACAATGAATAAGAAACTTGAATATATAGCCCCCAAACACTATTCTGAAAATGAGAACTCCCCCTAAAAAGTGTCTCTAAAATAGATCGATCCTTGATTTCTAGGCCCAATTGATGCCCACAAATATAGCTTTTAACAAGCCCTTTATGATCTCTATGAAACCCTAAATCTAAGGCATAAATCATGCCTAAAATATAGCTTTCAACTATGCTTGTATCCCCTAGTGTTGATATATCTAATTTATATCATTAACAATATCTATCAACACATATCACAAACATTAAATAGAATTTTTAAATATATCCCTAAGAATATATTATAACATGAAATCCCGCCCTAAAACTATATCATATGGTCAAAGAATCGATCCATGTTTACAAATAACCCTAATTCCATGTATAAATTCAACACATGAAGTCGACACCACAGTTTAATCAGCCCTAACCCCATATGCAACCTCGACACTCTAGTTAACAGCTTAATTTCATAAGCTAAGGTCAACATGACCAACACAATACAATAAAATCTCTGACATATCATGTGATAGACTATCGTGGCATCTTTAGTAGAGTTGTCATGCACTGTGGAGATTAGAGACTTTACTCATTTCGCATTAGGGACTTCAAATTTTTATCAATTTGGGATTTAGGCATTCTTGCACTTCATTTTGAAGAAAAACTTAGGGTTCTTTGTCATTGTTGCCGCCATGTATGCATTTGGACTATTGGTTTTTTATGTTTGTTGGAGTCTATCCTAAACTTATGAACTTGTTCCTGAAGCTGAGACTCTTTCTCTCTATGATGTCACCCAGTTAAGAAAGGTAACTCGGCTTCATTCTATTTGTTCCTTCTTGCAAAGATTTGTAACTGGAAGTAAATAACAGAGAAGAATGCAGACTCTCTATTAGCTATACACCTTAACTTGCAGCTTGGGAGTTTTCTATACATGAAATCATCTCTTTGGTGCAATCTTGAGTATATCAAAAAACTAGGGCTATATTTTGTTAATGACGCCATTTTGAGAAAGGTAACTTGGCTTTTAGTAGTTTTCTTATTGCTTTTTCAATACTGCAGTTTGAAAATGTGAATAATAGTGTATCTGCCTCTGATTTTAGGAAGCTCAGGCTTTTCTTGTTTACCAGAGTGTATCATTCTTGTGGGTCTTCTGCATACATACTGGAACTCAGGCTCTCTTAGCTGTGATCTTGTATACATTTGAAACTCGGCCTCTTGTTGTTTGTTTCTCATGTGATGTTTGCATGGAGCCTCTTGCATGTATTAAAGAACTTGAGTTCTTCCTTGCGCATGCACTTCTTAAAACTAGAAGTCTAGACACCATAATACATGGCGTTCTGCATGTATCTTTGCATGAATTAGAACTCGGACATCTTCTGTTGGAGTAGACTTGACTTCAAATGCTTCTTACTTTGAGATTTCTATTGTTGTTTATATTCCATAGTAATGGTGCCTCTCTGCATGTTACATCTTAGTTGCACCTTAGACTCAACATAGCTTGCTAAAAGTCGGCATTTTGAACTCAGGCTTCTTTTGTTTGAATGTGTGCATTTTGCACCCGAGCTAGTATTATTAACTGGGTCTTCTTACCATCGTGAGTTTGGACTTGGTCTGAAATATGACTAGAGGATATGGGATTGTTTTACTTAAGATTTTAAATAATGAAACTCAAAATCCTCCAGTCATATTTTCAGACTCATCCAAAGCACATGGTGTCTAACTAAACTTCAAGACCAGACTCCATCAAATATGCAAGTTTGAAAGATAAGTTATCCTCTTCTTTTTACATTCAGTACTTGCTGGTTTGAACTTGCTCGATAGCTTTTATTTATAAATCTGAACTTTAAGCAACAGTTAGTGACAAAACATAGCAATATTTCTTTATCTAAAATGAAACCCATCTTGTTGTTTGGTTCTCATGTGATGTTTGCATGGAAATGAGCTTTATTTTGACTTCTGTTTACTCTTCTTTGTACTGATGTCTGTAGCTTAAAAAAAACATCCTTGTTTTCTTGTCTTTCTCCATTTTTCCTTACTGTCAGCATGTGCACACAATCATATCTAGGAACCCACTTTGTCAAATTTTATTAAATATAAAACTTGTGTTGTCATTTATGCTTTGAACACCAGTTATCACACTCTTCTTGTGAACACATAATTAAGATAAAAATCTGCAAACTTATGCCTCGTTGTTTATCAAAATGCTCCTACAACTTGCTTATTGTTAAATTTGTCATTTCCATAGTTCGGTTGTAGGTGTATTTGGACATTGTAAATCTGTAAAAAGTATTAAACCTACAGCTTGATAAATGAACCCAAAGCATAGCTCACTGTCCAGACATGCATTTAGAGTTCCTGTAGCGTAATCATTGTTAAAAATGTGAACTCCTTAGCTGATTTTGATGTAGCAATTTCTTCTTGAAAGACAGCATGACTGTTACAACTTGTCCTTGTGTACATGGCTACAAGCCTCAAGTGTTCTCATTTTAAAGTGTTTTGACAATGAATGCATGATTATATATCATTTGATAACTCTATTGTAGATCAAAAACCTAGATGCAACAAGACTCATAGCACATATTTTCACTTTTAGCAACAAAATTTGTTCTTGTACCTGATCTTTAGCATCTTTTCAGCATATTGAATTATTACCCATGGGGTTCAAGCATGGGCTCGTGACTCCCATGGGTAAAATTCATGACATAAAGATCATTGCAAACATATACCTTTCTTGCATACACTGTGATGATTGTGTGTTCTATTTAGTCTTCAATCTGCACATGGAGAAAACAATATTAGTAAAAAATGATCTCTTTTTTTGTCTTCCTCCTTCTGTACTTTTAATGTAATTGATAACAGCATTTATAGTTGATGGTGATCATTCAACCTACAAGTCTGCCTTCTGTTTATTGTCACATTTTTCATTTAGGAACACTCTGCATCATTTCATTTCACGTGTATCTCCTATAACAGCATTGCTATCATCCTTTTGTGTCTTCTTCTCTTTCCTACATATTATACTTTTAGAATTTGTGGATATCTCTCATTTGCACACAATCAGTTCTAAATCCCTATGTTAGGTTGATGGATTCAATCAGTAAATCCATGTATGTATGTAAATGTCATGAGAGATGACATTTATGTATGAATGTGGGTTTGTTGGTTGGGTTTATTGACCTAACATAGGGTTGCTATGCTTTCTTTAATAGTAATCTCTTCCTAATACAGGATAACAACTATATGCAGTAAAAGGTTTCATAAAACTATGTCCCTTTGATACTTTATTTAGTTTTTACATATGTATACCTTTTTATAGCATTGATGTTTACATAGTTGATATGCAATTCTGAAAGTGTTGATAATAGTAGTATGTTGTTAGTGTTTTATGCATTGCTTAGATCCAGTTGGATCTAACACCATTTTCTCTCTCATGATGCAGGTAAAAAACAAAAACTTAGGAGGGGACAAGGTAGCGGTCTTGAAGACCTAGATGACTACATTTTCTCACCCTCTACACTTAGGAGACCAGCTTGAAAATAACCATAAGAAAAGGAAATGCATGAAGACCCTTACTTCATACTACTAGCATGCTTCCTTTTTACTTTCAGTGCTATATATTTTCTCAGTGTCTTCCACTAAAAGATGTAACCTATAAAGGAAATCTTGCTTATTGCATTCATTTTAAATGTTCAATGTAATGATCCAATTTTTTTTTTTGAATTTGACAGTTTAAATCATATCAATACTTAGAGAACAACATAAGTGTTAATCATGAATGCAATAATCTGATATACATCTTTAATATCTGAATAAATTTTAAAAGGATGTACCTTTATGCAAGTCTTTTCTCTTATTTATAGTTGCTAGAATGTATACATACTTTTCTTTGGAATTTGAACAATTCTACAACTTTAAGACAGCAACTATGAAATTCATGATCCAATGTAAGACATCAAACAATTTATCAATTTAGTGCAATAAAAATGATAACATTTTCTGGCGACCTTTTAGGGATGTTTGTCTGCTGAAAAAAATCAGACCAATTGTCCTTTTTCTTATCCATTGGGCCAAAGTCTTCAACTTTTAGGAACAACTAAACTTCTCAAAATTGAAAACCAACTGAAAAATAAGAACTGAAACTTTTGTTGATTAGCACTTAGAGAAAGCAAAAAACTATCAATGAAAAACACCTTGCACTTCATCATTGTTGTCTGAACCTATGTTTATGATGTGATGCAGTGGAATGTATCCATGCACCATATGATGGATATAATTTAGATGATGATGATGATGATGTCCAGAAATAGAAACAAACTGAACCTGGAGGTGGAATGAGCTTGAACAACAATCCTTGATTGCATGATATTGGTGTGGGCGTGATTCATATGATATGGGAAAGTGGAAATTATCCATGTCTCATATGATGGGTATGATGTTCATGCACATGTAATGTGATTGATCGTGTTGTTTTTGTTCATTCTAACCTTCAAAACCTCTAAACAAACTATCTGAAAACAACTTCCTTTCGCACCATGATCAGATTATTGAGGTATTCATTATTTACAACCGGGAATCCAAGGGGTCTCCCGATTATGGATGTGTATCTTATTGATTTGATCATTGTGTAAAAATAAGTACTAACTACAACTAATTGAAAGGAAACTAACTATGTATAAAGCACTTTTTCACACCAAACTAACCTCAAAAGCAACACTTGAGGTGGATCCCATTAACTGGGATCGTCAATTCTTCTCCTTCCATGTTTGAGAGCTGAAAAGAATTATGGGCCTTCCACCTTGCAATCACAAATGGACCATCCCAAATGGCATCAAATTTTGAATGCTTATCAGGTCTTCTCTTCTTCTCATCCCATTTAAGAACCAAATCACCTTCTTGAAATACTCTTGCGACAGCTTTTCTGTCAAATGTCCTCTTCATTTGAACATGATGTTCTTCCAACTTTAGAAAATATTATTTCCTAATCTCTTCTAACTCTACTAATTCAGCTAACCTTACCTCCATGGGTTGTTGGTCTAGTAGATCCAACTCCTTGATCAGGCTTAAACTTGGCAACTCTACTGAAATTGGAAATCTTACCTCTCTTCCATAAACCATTTTATAAGATGAGTTACCTGTTGATCATTTTGGAGTAATTATGTCTGCCCACAAGGCCTACTTCAACTTGTTGCTCCAAACTCGTTGGTTGTCTTCAATAGTCCTCTTCATGATGCGAATTAGATTTTTATTTGTTGATTCAGCTTGTCCATTACCTTGTGGGTAATAATTGGATGAGGTACTAAGATAAACATTATTCTTTATTGTCCAATCAAAAATTTGGGTGCCTAAAAAGGCCAAGGAATTATCAGAGACAATGGTCTCAGGTGCTCCAAACCTTGCAATCAGATCTTCATAGAAATTCAAAACTAAAGTTTCATTTGCATCTTTCAATACAATAGCTTCAGTCCACTTAGTAAAATAATATGTTGTTGTTAATATATACTTATGCCCTAAACTTGACAAAGGGTTTATGGGGCCAATAAAATCTAAACCCCATTTGACAAAAGGTTGCTCAACTTGAATTGGATTAAGAGGTGAAGCTGCTAACCTTTGCTTGTTTGATAAAATGGCACATTTCAAACACCTTCTTACCCAAATGAAAGCATCTTTGTATAGGTTTGGCCAAAAATAGCCAGCCTTCATTATATTCAATGATGTAGTCCTTGCTACAAAATAGCCACCTACTGATCCATCATGGAATTCTTCTAGAACTTTGTTAATCTGATCCCCACTGATGCATCTCAGTAATACACCATTATAATCCCTCCTATTTAGCACATTATTCAAAAAACAATAAGGAATGGATTTTAATCTAAAATACCTTCTTTTTGACCTATCCAAACCTTCAAGACATTGTCTTATTTACAAGAAATCAACCATCTCTTTTACCCAATCATTCTACAAATCTGGGATAGCAACCTTCTCATTGTCTTCTAAAGCTAGAATTGCTTCAAGATCCTCATTTGGAGTGTTATCTCCATTTCCAGCAAGTTGTTCACATAATCCCTTACCTCTTACCAGCTTGGTAACTTTACTTTCAATGTCATATTCCATTGCCTTTGTGATCCAGCCAGCTCTTTTGGTGTTGAAATCCTTATTCAGCAAAAACTCCTTAACGGAAGGATGTGAAACCATTAAATTTATCTTATTGTTAGAAAGCATATGTATGAATTTTTTCAGACTTCTAATCATAGCAAGTACGTGCTTCTCAACAAATGAATAATGCAGTTCATAGTCCTTAAGTGCTTGACTGAAAAAGGCTATTGGTTGTTCACAACCTATGTCATTCTTCTGAACTAACATGGCAGCAATGCTATCAACATTCCCATATGCATACAAAATGAAATCCTTTGAAAAGTTAGGATTTAACAAGGTAGGGGCAGTAGCTAATGCTTCCTTAATTAATTCAAAACTAGGTTTACTTTCTTTAGTCCATTTGAAAGAAATATTTTTCTTGAGCATGGTTGTTAATGGCATTAATAATCCAGCAATATCTAGAATGAATCTCCTAACAAAGTTGATTCTTCCTAAGAAACTTTGAAGGCGCTTTTTGTGAAGAGGAAGTTGTAAGGTAAGGATAGCACTTACTCTTTCGGGTTCAATAGTTACACCCTCCTTTGAGACAATAAATCCCAGTAATTTTCCTTCATGGACAACAAATATACTCTTCTTGGGGTTTAAAGAGATACCATATTATCTGCATCTTTCAAAGATAATCCTTAAATGTTGAAAATGTTCTGATGCATTTTTTGAGAATATAATTATATCGTCCAATAAACAAGTACAAACTTGTGCATTAGATTTATGAAGGCCTTGTCCATAGCCTTCTGAAAGGTTGCACCAGCATTAGATAAACCAAATGGCATCTTTTGATAAGCCATAGTTCCCCACTTGGTTGTAAATGTTGTTTTGAACCTATCTTCCTCCATCAAAATCTAGTTGTAACCAGAGAAACCATCTAGCAATGAGAACCACTTCGAACCTAAAACAACCTACAATATTTTCTCCATGGAAGGTAAAGGATGTCTATCCTTCAATGAAGCTCTGTTTAAGTCACAAAAATCAACACATAAATAGATTTCTCCATTCTTTTTCCTAACAGGAACCATATTAGATACCCATGAAGTATTCTTTATTGGAAAAATGATATTTCTCTCAATTAGCTTATTTAACTCTTTAATCATGAGAGGCTCTAATTTTGGATTTATTAGCCTATGTTTTTGCCTAACTAGTTTGGCTCCTGGTTCTAACGCAATTGTGTGTTGGGATATACGAGGATCAAATCCTTTCAAATCTGAATAACTCCAAGCAATTATATCATGAAATTCATTACATAAGTTGACAAAGGTTTCACGTTCTTCAGGTGTACATACTTATCCAATTTTAAGCACTTTATCTTTTGCAACAGCAATATCCTCATAATGTTCCTCCTTTATCTGCAAGCTGGATTTATCCTTTTTGAACTAATCATTTGTACCAAACATAGATTCTAAGGTCGCAAGACCTTTGGGCATTTTTTTTGTCCTTAATTGAATAATCTGGTCCTCATATTGTTCCTGCAATCTCTGTTGGTTTGGCTATGCAAACTCAGCCTCTTCTCTCAAAAAGTTAACAATATGCTGGTCAGATTCAAAAACGTGCTAGCAATCAGCATTGTTAGGGACAACATGTCTAACAATTACTTTAACATAGTTCAGCCCCTTACTATTACTGATCTTTGCTGGGATATCATATTGGGCTCCAATGGAAGCAAGCCTGTCAGCATGTTTGTTCTGATTTCTAGGAATGGACTGTAGATTAAAGGCTTCAAAGCCTTCAATTAAATCCCATACAACATGCTTGTAGTTTTCTAACAAATCATTCTTAGTTGCATGTACATTCCTAACTTGATTCACAATTAATTCTGAATCACCATAAACTTGCAAACCTCTAACACCTCTTTTAATGGCCCACTTCAATCCATTTATGAGGGCCTCATATTCAGCCACATTGTTTGTACAGCTAAAAATGAATCTGAAAGAAGCGTAATACCTTTTATTTGCTGGTGAAACCAGCATGCAACCCCCTCCTGCACCCACTTTTCTATGTGAACCATCAAAGAATAACTTCCAAGAAGTATTAGATTGATGTTTCAGATCTAAATCTGCATCATTTTCCATGGTTGGAAGAAAATCAGAAATCTCATGAATAACATAGTTACCCAAACTGGGCTCTTCAATTTGTTCATCTGAGATTCTTACATTTTTAGTTGCCCAATCATCTAACAACACATCTAGAAATTTACTTATTTATGTTTGAGCCTCAAAAACATTAGATATTTCTTCTTGATCAAATAACACAATTGTTGATTTGTTTCCAGCACTAGAAACATACTGTTCAACACATAATTTTGCAATGGGTTCTGAGGGTATAGTGACTTTTGTACCGTACCTGGTGTAGAAAATCATATGAGTCCAATTAGCAGATAAGTAGCCTCCTATCTTGGCAATAAATTCTCGTGACAAACATATAGAGAAATTAGGAGGCAAATCTATAATATACACATCCATAGGAATAGAAAAACTAGGGCAAGCATGCAGTGTTAAATCTAGATTCCTTATGACTCCCATAGTTGCCACTGTTGTCCCATCTAACTAGACTACTCCCCTTTCAAGTGGTTCATACTTTAAGACTAGCTGTTCAACAATTTTCTTAGGCATAACTGAGCTAGTGGCACCAGAATCGATCATGCAATTATGAACTAAGTGTTGTCCTATAATGATAGTGACATAAAATGGAGGAGGCTTGATTAACTTAGCTAATTTTTGGGATGTACTTGTATTTGCAGCAACTAAAACCTTAGGGTTTTACTGAGATAAATCTTCATCAAATAGCGTGAGTTCTTGTAATGCCTCTTGTAACATGTCCCTTTGGCCTAGAAGAGCCAGAACATCCCACATGGACAAGGGAACATTTGTCTTCTTTAAATGATCTACAATATTGAATTTTTGTGCACTAACCTTTTGGTGTTGTTTTAAAACAGCAGATTCACTTTCTGTCTGAATAGGTTGTTCTGCTCCTTTCTAAGCTTGTGAATGTTGTTTTGTTTGCTATTGTACTATAGTAGTAGGCTATTTTACCTTATCATTTGGTTGTTGATCATTTCTAGCCTTGGTTTTTTACCTTGTTCCTTCTACTACAGGTCTCCACACTTTATTTGGGTCAAAATTTGGTGCTAAAATAGTGTCATCATCCTTAAAATTCACTAAAAGAACATCAAGATTACCTTGAGGCTGTGTTTGGTCATAATTTACCTCCGTTTAATTATTAACCGGCTGTCACTTCAAACCATCTTGCCTTCTAGCCTCAAGTGTGTGAGGACAATCTAGCCAAAAATGCCCATCATTGCATGTGTTACACCATTTTGCTTCTTGTACATAGTTATTTTGAGGAACTACTATTAACTCCTTGGAAGTACTAGGAGTTGCATAATTCTACACTTGACCATCTCTTTGATCATAATTCCTTTGATGTCCTTGAGCTTGCCTTGGCTGGTTTGAACTGGAAGCTTGGTTCAATGGCCTATTCTGCTGGTAATTTGGTTGAGGAGGCCTATTGTATTGGCCTCGCTGCCTCTTCAAATTTGTTATCTCATTACCATAGCTCTGAAGAGTCCTCATCATGATGTCACTTGTGTCCTTTAACTCCCTGATAGGAGCTGTGGTAGCATATTCCTTCGCTGCAACCTACATATTTAATGTTGGTATTGGTGGAATAACAAATATAGGTGGTATAACAGCCAGAACAACTAGCTATATTTTTGCACAATAAGGCATTGGAGGCCTTGGAGGTAATTTTCCATCTTGTATCAAGTTGTTCTCAGCTCTAACAACAACATCATAAGCAGTAGGTAAAGTATTACCTCCAATAGACTGTATCATAAGTGCAATATCAGGGTTAAATGCTTTCAAAAAGAAAAGAAATGCATAATCATTAGATGGTCTAACAGATCTTGGAATTTTGTCCCAAGTTCATTGAAAATGAAATTTGAAATCAAAAATATGCTCATTAATATCTCTCTTAATAGTAGTTAACTGCTCAACCAAAGAGAAATTATCTGATCTATCTTCAAACTTACTGATCAAAATAGTACCTAACTCATCCCATGTACTAATAGAGTTAACTAGCAAACTTCTAAACCAGATCAACGCTTTACCCTTAAGTGAAGTTGCTAATAGTTTCAATGCTACATCATCATGGGTAACTTGATGTAATCCACATAAAGTAGCAATATCTTTAATATGTTCAATTTCTAAAATATGATTCTCACCATTAAAATATGATAAACATTTTAGTGTTGCTGGTGGATTATCATGATGTACAACAATTTGTAACGAGCTGCTAGCATTGAAAGCCACAAATGAAAAATTTCTATCCATCTGTACTGGTGGCACTTGTTGCTAAACTACAGGTGGTACAACAAATTTCTTAGATTGGGTTACCTTTCTTTTATATGTTTTCAATTCTGGAGTAGCAGTACCACTTGTGGATGCTACAACAACGAGATGATCTTTTGTTGATTCTTCAAAAATGGTTAATTCTAATCCAAAATTATCAATAACACTTAAATCTTCAGTAAAACCAAAATCTTCAATAATTACCTCGTGGCTTCCAGTAATGGCAGCTTGATCTTCAAAGATAAGATTTTCAAATAATGAAAAATTAGATCCTCTGAGAAGAGAGGATGATTCTACTGCAGCTTAAGATGCTTTGTTTCTCCTTGCTCTTCCACCTCTTCTGCTAGGTTGTAACTCTTAATAAATGAAGCCTTCACTGTTGGCTCTGGTAGGAGCTCTTCTCATTAAGATAATCCTGCAACCGAATCTGCAGCAAAACCTTCAAACAGAGTCGCTAGGTGCTGATAAAATACCTTCTTAAAGGAAGAAATACTATTGTCCATACCACGACAGCAATAACAAATAATAACTTCAAAGAACTATGGAGCAGTTTGGGTCCCACCGGGCGTGCCAAAAACTGTTGTCAATCAGGATTGTGCCTATAGTTGGATGTAGAATCTATCCATCATGTTGAAACATGGAAACATTCTCTTAGGTGGATTAGAGAACGAATCTCCAAATTCTAGGTCGGTTCCTATTGAATTTGGAATATCATCTAATATTAAATTTTGTGGTTTTGGAAAAAGGGAGAAGGAAAACTTTAAAAAAATGAAAACTAAATAGGAAAGGTGATACACCGAAGATGAATGCAGACTTAACAGACTCATAAGACTGAACCTACAAACCACACATTACTAAGTTTTGTAAATGATTTCGCTTCTCAACACCTAAGATGGTTTACAATTCTTTACTAGGGTTTGATACCACTAATAATAGCAATTCAACCAACAAATAGATAACTTTTTTCAAAAGTTCAATTCTTTAAACATAGAATAGGGATTTATAGTAATTCACTAATCTCTGCTTAAAAAAGGATAAACACTTGAATGCAGAAAAACTTGAAAAGGATAGACACAAGACTCAGAAAACATGCGTGAATGGTAAAGCGAGCTATATTATCTCCAAAATCTGCAAAATGGTTACAAAATACCAAGAGAATGAGAAAAGGAACAAATGTGTTCACTAATACCTCAAAATCTCCAAATTTTGAACCCCTTACAATGAATAAGAAACTCAAATATATAGCCCCCAAGGCCTATTCCAAAAATGACAACTCCCCCTAAAAAGTGCCTCTAAAATAGATAGATCCCTGATTTCTAGGCCCAATTGATGCCCACAAATATAGCTTTTAACAAGCCCTCTATGATCTATATGAAACCCTAAATCTAAGGCATAAATCAGGCCTAAAATCTAGCTTTCAACTATGACTGTATCCCCTAGTGTTGATATATCTAATTTATATCATTAGCAATATCTATCAACACATATCACAAACGTTACATGGCATTTTAAAATATATCCCTAAGAATATATTATAACATGAAATCCCACCCTAAAACTATATCATATGGTCAAAGAATTGATCCATATTTACAAATAACCCTTATTCCATGTATAACTTCAACACATGAAGTCGACACCATAGTTTAATCAGCCCTAACCCCATATGCAACCTCGACACTCTAGTTAACAGCTTAATTTCATAAGCTAAGGTCAACATGACCAACACAATACAATAAAAATCTCTGACATATCATGTGATAGACTGTCATGGCATCTTTAGTAGAGTTGTCGTGCACTGTGGTGGTTAGAGACTTTACTCATTTTGCATTAGGGAGTTCAAAGTTTTATCAATTTGGGATTTAGGCATTCTTGCACTTTATTCTGAAGAAAAACTTAGGGTTCTTTGTCACTGTTTCCACCATGCATGCGTTTGGACTATTGGTTTTTTATGTTTGTTGGAGTCTATCCTGAACTTATGAACTTGTTCATGGAGCTGAGACTCTTTCTCTCTATGATGTCACCCAGTTAAGAAAGGTAACTCGGCTTCATTTTGTTTGTTCCTTCTTGCTAAGATCTATAACTGGAAGTAAATAACAGAGAAGAATGTAGACTCTCTGTTAGCTATACACCTTGACTTCCAGCTTGGGATTTTTATGTACATGAATTAGGCTCTTTGGTGCAATCTTGAGTGTATCAAAAAACTTGGGCTATATTATGTTAATGATGTCATTTTGAGAAAGGTAACTTGGCCTTTAGTAGTTTTCTTATTGCTTTTTCAATACTGCAGTTTGAAAATGTGAATAATAGTGTATCTGCCTCTAATTTTAGGAAGCTCAGGCTTTTCTTATTTACCAGAGTGTATCATTCTTATGGGTCTTCTGCATACATATTGGAACTCGGGCTCTCCTAGCTGTGATCTTGTATATATTTGAAACTCGGCCTCTTGTTGTTTATTTCTCATGCCATGTTTGCATGGAGCCTCTTGCATGTATTAAAGAACTTGAGTTCTTCCCTATGCCTGCACTTCTTGAAACTAGAAGTCTAGACACCATAATACATGGCGTTCTACATGTATCTTTGCATGAATTAGAACTCGGGCATCTTCTATTGGAGTAGACTCGACTTCAACTGCTTCTTACTTTGGGATTTCTATTGTTTTTTATATGCCATAGTAATGGCGCCTCTCTGCATATTACATCTTAGTTGCACCTTAGACTCGACATAGCTTGCTGAATGTTGGCATTTTGAACTCGGGCTTCTTCTTTTGTTTAAATGTGTGCATTTTTCACCCGAGCTAGTATTATTAACTGGGTCTTCTTACCATCATGAGTTTGGACTTGGTCTGAAATATGACTGGAGGATATGGGGTTGTTTTACTTGAGATTTTAAACAATGAAGCTCAGCATCCTCCATTCATATTTTTAGACTCATCCCAAGCACATGGTGTCCAACTAAACTTCAAGATTAGACTCCATCAAATATGCAATTTTGAAAGATAAGTTATCCTCTTCTTTTTACCTTCAGTACTTTCTTGTTTGAACTTTCTCCATAGCTTTTATTTATAAATATGAACTTTAAGCAACAGTTAGTGACAAAACATAGCAATATTTCTTTATCTAAAATGAAACCCATCTTTCTATTTGGTTCTCATGTGATGTTTGCATGGAAATGAGCTTTATTTTGACTTTTGTTTACTCTGCTTTATACTGTTGTCTGTAGCTTTAAAAAAAACATCCTTGTTTTCTTGTTTTTCTCCATTTTTCCTTACTGTCAGCATGTGAACACAATCATATCTAGGAACCCACTTTGTCAAATTTTATTGAATAAAAAACTTGTGCTGTCATTTATGCTTTGAACACCAGTCATCACACTCTGCTTGTGAACACATATTTAAGATAAAAAGCTGCAAACTTATGCCTCACTGTTTATCAAAATTCTCCTACAAATTGCTTACTATTTATCAAAATGCTCCTACAGCTTTCTTACTATTAAATTTGTCAACACATGCATTTAGAGTTCCTATAGCATAATCAATGTTAAAAATGTGAACTCCCTAGTTGATTTTGATGTAGCAATTTCTTCTTGAAAGACAGCATGAATATTACAACTTGTCCTTGTGTACATGGCTACAAGCCTCAAGTGTTCTCATTTTAAAGTGTTTTGACAGTGAATGCATGATTACATATCATTTGATAACTCTATTGTAGATCAAAAACCTAGATGCAACAAGACTCATAGCACATATTTTCACTTTTAGCAATGAAATTTGTTCATGTACCTGATCTTTAGCATCTTTTTAGCATATTGAATTATTACCCGTGGGGTTCAAGCATGGGCTCCTGACTCCCATGGGTCAAATTCATCACATAAATCTCATTGCAAACATATACCTTTCCTGCATACACTGTAATGATTGTGTGCTCTATTTAGTCTTCAATCTGCACACGGAGCAAACAGTATTAGTAAAAAATGATCTCTTTTTCTGTCTTCCTTCTTCTGCACTTTTAATGTACTTGATAACAACATTTATAGTTGATGGTGCTCATTCAACCTACAAGTATGACTTCTATTTTTTGTCACATTTTTCATTTAGGAACACTCTACATCATTTCATTTCACATGTATCTCCTATAACAGCATTCCTATCATCCTGTTGTGTCTTCTTCTCTTTCCTGCATATTATACTTTTAGAATTTGTGGATATCTCTCATTTGCACACAATCAGTTCTGAATCCCTATGTTAGGTTGATGGATTCAATCAGTAAATCCATGTATGTATGTAAATGTCATGAGAGATGACATTTATGTATGAATGTGGGTTTGTTGGTTGGGTTTATTGACCTAACATAGGGATGCTCTGCTTTCTTTAATAGTAATCTCTTCCTAATATAGGATAACAACTATATGCAGTAAAAGGTTTCATAAAATTATGTCCCTTTGATACTTTATTTAGTTTTTGCAGATGTATACCTTGCTATTGCATTGATGTTTACTTAGTTGATATGCAGTTCTGAAAGTGTTGATAATAGTAGTATGCTGTTAGTTTTTTATGCATTGCTTAGATCCAGTTGGATCTAACACCATTTTCTCTCTCATGATGCAGGTAAAAAACAAAAAACTTAGGAGGGGACAAGGCAGCAGTCTTGAAGACCCAGATGACTCCATTTTCTCACCCTCTACACTCAGGAGACCAACTTGACAATAACCATAAGATGAGGCAATGCATGAAGACCCTTACTTCATACTACTAGCATGCTTCCTTTTTACTTTCAATACTATATATTTTCTCATTATCTTCCACTAAAAGATGTAACCTATAAAGGAAATCTCGCTTATTGCATTCATTTTAATTGTTCATTGTAATGATCCAAAAAAAATTTTGAATTTGACAGTTTAAATCAGATCAATACTTAGAGAACAACATAAGTGTTAATAATGAATGCAATAATCAGATATATGTCTTTAATATCTGAATAAATTTTAAAAGGATGTACCTTTATGCAAGTCTTTTCTCCTGTTTATAATTACTAGGTTGTATGCATACTTTTCTTTTGAATTTGAACAATTCTGCAACTTTAAGATAGCAACTGTGAAATTCATGATCCAATGTAAGAAATCAAACAATTTATCAATTTAGTGCAATAAAAATGATAACAGTCTTCTCTTTCTTCCTTTTATAATTTTTCAGAATAGTCGCAAGTGACATCTTTTGTGACTTAGTCATAATAGGAGTAGTAGTAGATTGAGTTTGTTTAAGTATTGAACTCCTAGTGACTCTCTGAGGTGTAATTTCTTCAACATCAGCTTCATCTTTCTTGACTTCAGCAGCAGACATGCCTACTTCCTCACTCTCTAATTTCTTTCTAAGTTTAGTCATCATTTCTTAATTAATACCACTCATTTTGGCTAAGTTATCAACTTGTTTCCTTATTTTCCTTTGGATTACCAATGCCTTTAATTCACTGTGAATTTTCAGAGATGACTCCTCAAAAGTTCCAAATCTAGGTTTTGAAGTATCAATTGGTTTTGACAATAGTACACTAGCATGTAGAGTAACCAAGTCACCATCTACCTCATATCCCATAGTTGGTACCCAAAATGTCCTAGGTTGCACTGCTTGCAACATACAAGTATTTGTATCTACTAGAAAATAAATATCATTTTTATTCTTTTCAACAATATCGGTTGGGGTTCTCTCTCATGTGCATTTTATCTTGAAAATATTTTAAAATATCCCCACATAATAGTATTCTAATTATTTCTTAATGTCCTGATACATTGCTTAATTTGCATTACTACTGGTTTTTCCCCTAACCATGTGATTGGACCTATTCCAAGAAATTAATTATGCAAGTAAAAGAATATACATACCAGGAGTGATCCATATTTGAATTATTATTTCTTATCCTTCTTGATCCTTTCCATGTTTACGAAGAATTGACTTGTCAACATCTCACATAGGTCGTATTTGGCATCTTCTTTCACCATTTTGTAAGCAGCATGAATTGCTCGACCAAGTACATTGTTCAACCAACTAGACTAGTATACTCTATACCCTACCACCATTTTAGAAAAACTCACTTCATCATCTTTAACTTCTTTTATATTCATATCTCTATGATCTTGTTTGGATTTGGTCAAACAATTAACCAAATTAGAATCTATAGTTCGAAGAGTTGGTGGCCCACCGGTCGCGTTGAACCGAGTAACCCTATTTATTATCTCCTTTATAATATTTTTTGGCTTATCCAACCATATGAATTAATCATGGACTCTGCGCAATACATATCTATTCCAATCTGGATGAAAATCATCAGGAATCTCAGCCACATATCTAAAACCTTTGTGCATCAAATATGTTAGAGTAATCTTTAGTTTGCTTATTAATTAAATCATGTTGATTTAATTAGTTAAGTTATTACTCTTTAGTGCTTAAGCTTTCTCTTAGGTGCATTAATAATTAATTCTTTTATTAATTATTAATGTGCAACCTAGCTTTTTTAGGCTTTAGGGTTTTGTTCACCTTTATAGGTTGAACCTTGTAATTCTTTTTTCATTAATTCAGAATATAATTTCGCTCTCATTTCTTAAGAAACTTCTGAGTTCTTCTCTCTCCTTCTTGATTCTTCCAGTGACAGGCTATCTTGCATGCAGGTTTCTTGGCGTTCTGTGGATTTTTATTTCTCAAATCATACATGGTATCAGAGCCACACTTCTACTGCCTGGCCTGGTGTTTGTGAAGCAATGTTTCCAGGGCAAAAACCACAGCTTTTCTGGGGTTTCTTCTTCAATCTAGAAGAGACACTTTTTTCTGGAGCACATTGAGAAAAAATAGACACCACCATCATGCTCAGAAGGCCTAGGAGAGTCAATTTTCATCTAAAGTTTGCCATTTTTTTCCACAATAGCCTCTGGGAAAAAATTTCTCTCTGGCTCAAATTTTGAGGTGAAAAATTTAAAAAAAATCAAAAAAATCAATTTTTAATTGATTTTTGCATTAAAAACTAATGCATGCAGTGTTAAAAATCAAAACTGCTTTGTAAATGGGCGCCGCCGTCAGTTAACCGCTAGTGGTTAACCTCTAGCGGTTAACCTAACCACCAGGGTTTACTCTCAAACCTTCTTTGGGGCAGTTTTGAGCACTTTTGGTATTTTGGC
>MU225495.1:313073-340871 GCA_018584345.1 Thuja plicata | reverse complement strand
TTGTCTCATACCCATTGCTTGGAGAGAGAATACACCCTTTGATCATGATACTTTAGAGGAGCTTGAGTATTTAGACACCCTTACATATTTTGATGGATCAGAGGCTTGTCTCACAGTTCCCACTCTTTAGAATAAGACTTTATCAGCATCTCCTATTGCTCCTAATTCTGTGCAGCAGAAAATCATACATCTTCCAGACATAGATACTTTGGACTCTTATGTTGCAGACATATCTTTCTTGTTTGTTGAGTCTTATACTGCAGATTTGGAGGATTATTTTAAGTTCATTCATCTCCTCTACCTTGACAGTCAGGTTATCACTGTTTGCCCACCATTATCTGTGCATTCTGTGGTTGCATTTTAGAATTCTCCACATCAGTTTGGATTTGGCATCATTTGTTTCAGTTCAGACAAAGAGATTCTTCAGCATCTTATCATGGCACACATCCTAAGACAGATTGGTTCATCACTCTTAACAGGGTTTCTTTGACATCGTCCTTTGGATTCATTTCTTCCCAAGGGGAGGAATATCATTTGTCACTTCACGATCTCCTTTTGGATTCTACATCAGGCATCTACCATTGTGACAGGAGTTTCTTCATTCTAGGGGGACTTTGGTGTCTCGTCCCTCTCTCATGGGGGGCTGATTGTACTTATGGTCTTGAGAGAGTCTCTTGAGCCATTTCTTTTCTGCATTTTTCCATCTCTTTTTGGAGAGGGGTTTTTCCCACTAGGTTTTCTTCTTTGTCTCTAGTTTACAGATATTTCCTTGCAATTGGTACCTGATCAGGCCTTGTTGCCGGGACCCATTTCCTGCTTTCATAGCTGTGCTAGGTTAGCTTAACCCCTACACTTAGCTTAAGGGGGGTGTTAGAGTAATCTTTAGTTTTCTTATTAATTAAATCATGTTGATTTAATTAGTTAAGTTATTACTCTTTAGTGCTTAAGCTTTCTCTTAGGTGCATTAATAATTAATTCTTTTATTAATTATTAATGTGCAACCTAGCTTTTTTAGGCTTTAGGGTTTTGTTCACCTTTATAGGTTGAACCTTGTAATTTTTTTTTCATTAATTCAGAATATAATTTCGCTCTCATTTCTTGAGAAACTTCTAATTTCTTCTCTCTCCTTCTTCTTGCTTCTTCCAGTGACAGGTTATTTTGCATGCAGGTTTCTTGGCGTTCTATGGATTTATATTTCTCAAATCCTACAAAATACATGTTCTCGTTCTTTAAACCTTGATCATTGCACAACTTAGTGAGCTCGTCGTAGATCTCGTAAGCTCCAAGATCTTCCATCTTACAGTGGATGAAAGATCAAATATATTATGTAAGCAATACACCATAGTGTATCGAGGATATAGTACCCATTAGATCATTCTCATTTTCCTTAAAAGGGTGTAACTTGAATACGAGTCTTGGCTTATCAAAAATGTCGACCAACACAGGGGTATCTATATTGCCAACAATCAATTCTCTACAATAACACCTCTACAAACTCTTCACCGCACAAGAAATAACCTTCAAATTCACCGATTAGTGTTCGCCAATAAATGAAATGATTCACCACTTGAATTCACAATGCTCAGACAAACAACACTCATGATCACTTTGAAATATGAACAAGCGCTCTAGTAAAAATTGTTAGAATGAAAAGTAACAAATGAGATTACTTTTCCACCTTTATATCATTGATAATGTACATGTTATACACAATGGTCAAATACTGCACTACACCGATCATAACGGTTAACTCATAACAATTGTTATATGCACGCACAAAAGAAAATATAGCACTTTATCTTTACTAACCATCATTAAAACCACAAGTAGAAATCTTTTTATTCATATGAATCTTACCACTCTTTTACTTATAGGGGTTTTTTAGGATTTTTCATTTAGTTCTCCACCTAAGTCAATACTAGACTTAGTTCATTGATGGAGTCTGCACATTTCCTGAAGTTGTGAAGTTATTAGTCAACTCAAAAGATTTCAATTCACCTTTCTTTGCCCATGAAGTTTTCATCTACTTCATTGTTGCTTCAGCATCTGCAATCTGTTTCCCTTTATCATTTTTAACCTTGTTCATCGGTTGATCCCTGGTATTCTTCTTTTATTTGCATGTCCTAGCAAGATGATCAACTTTGTTACAAATTTAACAACTCATACATGTTTGTCTCCGAGGACCAGTATTGCCTCTAGCAACCTAGCTGGCCTCAATCTACAATTCATAGCCGCATGTCTGTAGTTGTGACAAATAGAACAGATAACATCTAATCGGTTACCTTGATTGATAGCTCTATGACTATTGAAATCATATGACCATTGGTTGTTTATTTTGGCACTGCACTCATCATCTCTATTTCCAATTTTGTTGAAATAATAACCAACTCCATGGAATTCATTAGATCTAGCATTGTAGTTATCATTTCTACCATAGGAATTTCCTGATCTAGCAGTAGGACATCTAGGTATAACATTACGACCAATAGGTGTAAACTAGCATACATTACCAGTATGACCTTCCTAATGAAAATTAAAACATATCGATCTATACCTTCTCTTTCCAGTGTTATTGTTCACCTTGGATGTTGATTTGTCTCATGCATTGATGTCCTTAGTTCCAGATGATTCGCCAGCTTCAAATTTTAAAAAACCTATACCTTGTTTCTCTCCATTCCTCCTCTGTCTTCCAAGTTGTTCATCAAGTTTTCCAGAACTCTTATTAAACTTATCCAGTATATCATATTCACCTTTAATCTCTTCTTTCAGCTTCTCATTCTCTTTCCTCATTCCCTCATTCTCTCTTACAATATCATCCTTTTCTTCATTTGAGTCATGTAAGTGTTCATGCAATACAACAACCTCTTGCTCCGATCTGAATAGTTCCTCCAACTTTTCTATTAGGATTTCATCTTTAGCTTTTAGGGAATCTTTAGTAGTTTTCTTGGCATACGTAGCAACTCTTCTTCCTTCAAGTTCTTCACACATCCTGACAGACTAATTTTCAAGCTCTCTTTTCATATTTGCCACTTCTTCTTTAAGTCCATTAATTTTAACAATCAGATCAGTAATTGCTTCCTTAGATTCTTCAAACATGCCACTTTGAATAATTTGTTCAATGTAATCTTGGCTTTTACTCAATTGATTAGTAAGTTCTCTTATTTTTGAAAGGGAGTTCCTTAGATTATCTTTCAATTCATTGATTAGTCTGTTTGCATCCTCAAGCTGGTTCTCATACATGCATCTCTCCATGTTAGATTTTAGGGATATTTTCCCCAAGCGATTAAGCTTAATATCAG
The DNA here is from genome assembly GCA_018584345.1 of Thuja plicata. NCBI lineage: Eukaryota > Viridiplantae > Streptophyta > Pinopsida > Cupressales > Cupressaceae > Thuja > Thuja plicata. The sequence goes on along the minus strand of MU225495.1, from coordinate 337,572 downwards.
GAGGACCAAAGCTCTGATACCAATTGTTAGTATTCAAAAGCACTAAGAGGGGGGTGAATCAGTGTAACCAAGTGCTTAATAATTTTCACCACCGATCTAACAAAGTTAATCAACAACTTCCAAATAATGAAACACACAACTAATGATATGAAATAGAAGTAAATAACATCAAGCATCCACATAAGAAACACACATATTTTTCACGTGGAAACCCTTGTAAGAGGGAGAAATACATAGTGGGGATGACACCCACAAGCCCACTACTGCAGCAAATGAGTTTTACATGTTAGGAGATACAAATACCCTTTTTGAGGGTTTACCTTGTTAGGAGTGACTAGTACACTGTCAGGAGTACAATCAAATCACTTTTATGATCTACCTTACTAGAAAATTTTAGCTCCAATAAATAAGTTACCATGTTAAAGGATTTACAATAAGAACTTGTTAGGGCTCACCTGGTTAAGAGATTTTGTTTGTTGCAATTGCTAGGGAACAATAAGATAAATGATGTGCAAGTAGCACTACTTTCCTGTCAGATCTAATATGTTCTCTACTTTTTGATATTGCACTAACCTCTTCTCCTTCAAACTCAGATCATTCCACTTGAAAAATATGGTCACAAACCTAAATCAAAGATTTAGATCATCATAAATAGTGTTGTCTTTAGGTCACTTAAAACCTAGAAACTTTCCATCATAGTCAGCACAAAGTATTGACCAACCACCTCGAGATCAGCAATAACATTACCTAATATGTCGGTATCAAACATAATACCCATGTTTATGACCAATAGTCGACCATATATCCACCGCCTTAACCAACTTAATATGAAACTCTTATCGGTGAAACAATAGGTATATTGTCACCACCAAAAACACAACTCACTCAAAATCACTTGAATAATTGTCATGATCGTAATCATGGATTCCCCTGACCATATAAAAACCTCCTTTAAGATTGCAATGCCTAAAATGTAATGCAACTCAACCGCTACCAACTTCTCTAACTAAAATTTTTTCTTCCATTACCGAATCAATGCACTTAATTGTTTCTTCCGTTACTGATCATGTAAAGATCTTGCAGGTCGCTCTAATCATGTTAACTGACAATGTTGACATCAATGACAACCAATTATGCATCCCTTGTGACTGCTCCTCATAAGAACTCATAAAACTACCATAATGCCAACACCTTGATGATATATTATCAATTCTTATACTCCTTTGTGATCTATGATGATGGAAACTTTTTTGTTGTGAGATTATTGTGTATGTTTTTCCTATGATCCATGGTGTTGATCATTTACTGGTTTATGGCATACTGAGCTAATGTTAATGATTCATGTTGATCTTGTTTGACGTGTTTGTATGGAGAGGGAGGATGTTGTATTACTCATACATGAGCTCCATATGATTTTTTGAGTCTCTCATTATTGTCTCTTATTGTTTGATTTGATATATGTATATATGCACATGTTTCAATATTGTGATGCAAGTTTGTAGGTACCAGGCATCGAATCCACTTGATTTGGCAGGTTTAAGCATGCCTTCACTTTCTCGATGGAGTTGAAATGGGAGATAGCATTAGGGCCCAATTAAATTTGGCCTAGCCCAGCCATCATTATATGTTAGGATGATTATGCCTTCAGTCACCTTCTCGAATTGACTTTGGATTCCCTTTGACCCATTGCTTGTGGTAGTTTGAGTTATTCTTTGATCATGATGCCTTTGTTCATTTGCATTTGGATGTCCTGTTCACGATAAGATGTTTAATTATTTGGATTTATTTAATTATTAGATTATCCGAGCCTATAATTAATGTTGGATTAAAAATAAATTTTATGAAAACATTAAATATTAATTAATTATAACTAATGATGATTTAACGTGATCGAACTATAGTTTAATTATATTATAAGATAATGTTAATTAAGCACTTAATTTATGTATTATTTTAAATTATTATTACATATTTTAATAATGGTTAAAATATATTATCGAGGAAACATTAAATATAACTTAATTATTTTGATATTAATTTAATTACTAATGATATTTAGTAATGCGACATTAAATGTTCATTTATATTAATTAATAAATTTTAATAAATAAAATGTGTAATATATTTGTGGAGGTTTTTATATTATGACAAGGATAAGTATATTTTGAAAGGTAATTTCTAATTGGTCTCTTGACTTTGTCTATGCATGTTGGCTTTTTAAAAGGGTTTTTTGGTAATTTATTAAATAGGGTCTTTTGAAGGAATTGGGGATAATTTTTGAGTTGATTGGCCACAATAGAGATAGGCATTATTTATGCAAGGTTATCCACCTTGAGCACTTACATTCAATGTGGTCAACCCCAAGATATTAAGGCGAACCAAATACATTAAAACACATCTTCCACAAATTATTTTATCAAAGTATCTTTGCAAAAACCTCCAAGGAGAAATCCAAATGAAACGTACAACAAAGCATTTAAACACATTAATAGGTCTTCCCAAAAACACTCTCCAATGCATATATGGCCATGTGTAGCACAACACACTATGCCAAGACCTATATTAATCTCTTAACACTTTCTCCAAACCATATCCATACCAAAATTTTATAATTTAAATCATTGCAGTCAACTGAGTTGGCCATAGACCAACATAGACAATAAAATAACACTTGGAACAACAAAACTTCACTTGCAAAGAAAACCATCATAATATTGTATCATCCTAAATTGTAAGAAGCTATAATTAGATGTTCAATTAGGCCCCAATTTAGTTTTCTTGGGTTTTCATGTTTCTTATGTTTGATCCAACCCTAATTAAGCTTTTAATTCCAACATCTTCTCTATGTTTTCAACCCCTTGAACTAATTTCTAGACTTTAATGGGGGATTAGGTCAACTAGTTTGGCCTATTCCCAGGAAAAGGTTGGCCCAAACAGCCTATCCCTTGAGGTTTGCCCAAAAATTGAAATCGGGGTCTGTCTCAATAGTTAAGCGGTAAATCTAAAATATTGTTAGCTTTGTTTGAGTTTTGAGATCCAAAATATTGTGAGAGGTATATAAACAACCTACTTCTACTCATTTGAACATAAGACAAGAAGAATTGATAATAACACTCAAGATTTCAAGAGCTATTATCAAGACCCAAGTTGGCATTCAAGCATTCTCAAGAATCCAAGGCATCATTTGAAGGTAATCTTCTCCATTGTAGAAAGCTTATCTCCCTCATGAAGACCAAGTAGAGGAGACCTCAATTTATTAAGGAGATCCTTCTTCAAACTACGTGAATATCCATGTGGAATTTCTTTGTTCTCAATGCAAGAGTCAATCAAGCATAACAACATTGAAGATTTGACGAGTATTTGCATTTCAATAAATTTGTGAAGGGCATCCTTGATTCTTCTCCAAGATCCAAAAACTACATATAACAATGTTCAAGCACCTTACAATAATCTTCATAGACACTATGACATTGATTCCATTTGTGAAGGTATAATCATTTATATTTTAGATCTAATATTTGATTTACATTATCTCACTTTCCTTTAATGTATATTTCATTTCTATTTCAAGATTGATTGGCATCCTTCAACCAAGTGAAGCAACTTATGGTGTAAGAGAGAACAATCAGTTTCCAAATGACCAATAGATAAGTACTAACAAAAACAAAAGCGGAGGCCCTCATAATCCAATGATTGAGTCCATGGCCTATCCCCTACCATGAGAACCACCTCCCTTGGAAGAGATGTGGAGATGTGAATGATGTCAATGTCAACTAAAATGCGAGCAAAGGTAGAGAGACCCATAGTATTTTTTGCCTCATCTACCATTAGAAACCAACCAACAAAGTTTTCGATGGCCTCAAAACAATAATTCTCCAAAAAATGAATGGAAAGATTCAGAAGAAAAACCCACACTGGACACGCACTGAATGGTTTAGTGAGAGGGTTAGAGGAAACTATCCATGGTTTTGCAAAAACGGAGCGATTTCCTCATGCCCAACACTTTCTCAACACTAGATCTTGGTCATTAGAAGAAGAAAAAATAGCAATTAAAAACCCCTTAGCACAAGGGAATAGCTCAATATTACCAAAAACTAGAGATCTCCAAGAATTTATCACCTAACAATGAAGATCCGAAAGAGAAGGCAAAAAACTAGTGAATTTGTAAACCAACCCGCAGCATTGATATAAATCTACATTATCCACCACATACAAGACACACACCACCATCGAGGAGGTCAAGGGGTCGAGTTTTCACCTTTGGGGGAATCGTAATAGTAGATTTGGAAACACAAGCATAGCTTCATCCACCAACACTAGAATGTTTTTTGGGGAGGGGGGACCCCTTCATTCACGACATTAACAAACACATTGCCTAGTTTTTTAGAAGAGTGCCCAATGAACACATCTCCTGCAGAAACCCCAACACCACCAATCTTAGGAGCCCTTTTCGGGATTTTTATTTTATTTTTTAATACAAACAAATTTTTAGGAATTTTTTACAATGAGAGTTTTCATGGATAAGGTTCTAATAATGGCAATTTTTTTAGTTGATAGGATTGTTGGAGTATGCATTTTTTAAGTTTTTTTGTTTTTTTAAAATCATTATCTACTACAAGAACTATTTTCTTTTCTTTGTTAAAGTATGATTTCCACAATTAGCACAAAATAGTGTCTTACAAATTTGAAAGGATCTCCTTATGGCACGATAGTTGGTTAGATTTTAGTGGTCTTTAAATCATAATTTAATAGCTCTCCATCACTATCAACATTGTTATTGCAATCTCACAAGAATGAATTTGGGTTGTGACAAGGAAAACAAATTTCACATCGAGTGGAGTATTTTTCATGAAAATTTTGTTTTTTTTTTAAATTCATTTCTTTCGTTTAACCCAAAAACATGGCTTGTGAAATTTTTTAAGCCCTATTACCACTTAAAGGTTTTAATTTTGACATATTTTTTAATATCTCAACTAGGGTTTAAATAACTCCAAATAAAATGTTGTTTTTTATTAGGATAAAAGTAGGTTTTGAAGGGACCTAAAACCCTTTACAACTTCATTGTATCAAGATAAGCATTAAGGCTCAAACAAAAAACCAAGTTGTAACCTACAACCACCTAAGAGAAAAGTTGGCAAAAGAAAATAAAAAGTGAGCACAACACAAAACCAGAAAAGACCAGAAACAAACAAGCACAAAAAACCAACAAAGAGCAGAGTTAAGAAATTGTTTTGAGAATCTCAGTAGCTTCCAGCTCCATATGATCCATCCTTGCAGCATCATTCTTCAATTCTTCAATGTCTTTATTGATATTGAGTGTTTTCTTCCTTGTGCTAGCACAGGTCCTCTTCCCTAGACCAAAAACCACTTCAGGGCTAGCATCCTTGTCCACATCTGCTTCCACAATGGCCTTTTTCCTGATTTATCTACTCAACATTCCCCACAAGGATTTTAAGGTGTTGAGCGGAGGCCTTGAGAATTTTATATATCTTCTCACCAATTTTCTTCAAGGATGACTCAAGTCTAGAAATTCTAGTATAAAAGTACTCAAATTTCTTATCAAATTCTACAGCCATGTCTTCCGCATCATTCACCACTTTAGTGAGGTCTTTAACATTCTTATAAAAGGAATTGTCCTTTCCCACACCAAGCTTGTCTAGAAATTATAGCTTGTTGGTGAAATCTCTTTTCTTGGTTTTGATATCTTTAACTTCATGGAAGACCCATTTTATGATCCTATAAAAGTCCAAGGCACCATCTTTGGCAGTCTGCAGGACACCAATGGACACGTCTAAGTTGTAATTGTCTAGATCCATTAACTCCACACCTTCCTTAGCATCTTCCCCACCTGCAAAAATCTCCTCCTCACCAGCCAGAGGATTAGAGATGTCCTCTTAAAAAGTATTGCCAATATCACAAATAGGGAAGATGGAATTCACAGTGAGTGAAGTAAAACCCTCCACAGTAGGCTCACCCTTACTAGTTTCCTCAACACTCATCTTATTGCCAATATTCCTCTTCTTTTGCAAGGGTTTAGGCTCATCAAACCCTTCCTCATCATCTTTGGTGTCATTTTTCTCTTTCTCAATGATTTTTCTAGCATAAGAGGTGGTAGTCATCAAACTCATGGATTTCTTCTTACAAATTGTTAAAGAAGGGGAAATGTCCTTCTCCACACTCTCATCATTTTGTATTCCCTCTTCCTCATCAAACATAATGGTCTTAGTAGTCCAACAACTTTCATCTTTAGGGAGGTCTTAAGTTTTTTGCCCAGAGGACTAGGAATTTCCTCAACATCCTCCTTAGAGTCAGTTTCCTACCCTCTCTCAAATATTTTAGAATCCTCCTTACCTTCCACCTCCATAGCCTAGATTTTCTTAATAGGGGTTTCTGAAGCCTTTTCCCTAAAGTGCCCACAAATTAATAAAATAAGCCCTTGGTGAAGACTTTGATTTTTGGGGATCTTCTTGTGGCTATTGATGCTAGCACTAAGGAAAGAGAGTAAAAAATAAGGAAATGATACCATAATTTTGTGCTTAAAATGATTCAGAAAAATGAAATGATAATTATGAACCCTAGTGTATCTACCATCAACAGTAAAATATTTCATGATCAACTTTAAGACTTCCCTTCGTAAAGGCTTAATTTTCATGGGAATGAAGAAAGTGTTGCTACCTTTCACCAATGTCTCTATTTACTTCTTTTTTTAGGGAATCTAAACACAACATTCTTCGAGACCTTCCCATCCTTAAAAAACTTCATTCCTTTCAAGGGTAAGCCAAAAATTTCATAAATGAGCTTCTCATCAAGAAAAATAACCTTATCAAATAGGGTGATGGAACCATTATTTTAGTCTTGGACAAAAATTCTGGTAACCTTCTTGTCATACCCATGCAGCTTCTCAAGATACGGGGTAACTCTTCCTTTGGTCAGCCTCTACCAAATATCCTCTTTTTTTTCCCAATCTTCACAGGTCGCGTGTTCAATTATTTTCAAATCTCCTCCCATCTTCATAGTAGAAGCATCTATCAAACACTGGTTCAAAGTGATATTGGAAGAGGCAAAAATGGAAATACAAGAAATAACACCAAAAAATGCCCACAAAGCATGTGAGATGTAAATGGTAATTATGAAACGCTGCCAATTAGACAAATACCACCCATCGCATTGATTCCAAAGTTAATATACATCATTTTCATCATTACTGGTGATCTTCCCATTTGTGTCATTAGATCTATCATATCTAAGGAGAAAAATAATATCATTATTCATATTATTTTGTCCTCCCCAAATTTTTATGTCTTGAGCTTGGACCCCAAGGTTAGCGAGACCATCTGCCATCTTATTAGTCTCACGATATGAATTTTTTATGTAACACTTTTCAAAGGTTTTAATAATATTCCTAGATTCTTGGATGATATGATCAATAGTCCAAGAGGCCTTATGTTCCCCTTTTAATAAATTTATGATATTGTTAGAATCCCCTACGATCCTCACATTCTTGTAGTTCAGACACCTCACAACTTTTAGAGTTTGTTAGGTGCCCATGGCTTCTGCGAAGTGGTTAGATTGAGATCCAAAGGGAAGCGCCACCACAGAAATTAACATTGCCATTATCGTCTCTTACCACTCCCCCACACCCAGTTGGCCCGGATTCCCTTTGGCCGCCCCATCAAAGTTAATTTTCACCCAGCCACTCGGAGGAAATTGCCAAACCAAACCTTCCTTTCTCTTCATGACTTTGTCCATACCTTTAGAAATATCTATGGTAAGGTGCCAATCTCTAGAGATTCTTAGATAATCATCCTTACAAGAAACACAAGGTTTATCTTTTAACTCATATTGAAGAAGATTAATTTTTTCTCCAATAGCCTTGATAACTTTCTTTGCAACCATGGGTGAGGGGGAGGCAGAATCTCTAAAAATCATGTTGTTTCTTTCTTTCCAGAAACCCTGGATTAGATGGGGTGCAGTGATAGTCCAAAGAGCCTTGAGAAGAATATTTGAGGAGGGACAACTCCATTGAGAAAAAAAATCTTGGATTGAGTCAGGGAAAACCAACAAAGATTCCAATTCTAAAAGATCCAAGACCAGACCTGTCTGGAAAAAGAACAATGTAATAAAAGATGGGGAGAAGTCTCCTCCACTTCCAAGTACAAATAGCATATATTACAGATATAAAATCCTCTTTTGCAGAGATTATCAGTAGTTAAGATTTTATTTTGAAGAAAAATCTAGAAAAAATATATTAATCGTGGGAATAAGAAACTTCGCCCAGGATTTAGCCCAAAAGGGAGATGTACCAGAATAACCAGACAAAAGGGAGATGGAAGAGGAGATAGAGAATCTTTCGTAAGGGTTCCCGACCAGATAATTGAATCCTAAGACTCCTATCTAACTGTCCAAGCATTGAGAAGGGTCTGTAGAGGATCCAAGGAAGGATGAATGACCATCAGATGAACCTAGTTATGATCCTCCCAATAGTCACCAACTAGAAAGCCAAAGGAATCCTTGCAGGTATCCAAAAAGGGATAAAAATCAGGATGACTACAAAGAGGATGATTCAAGAGCCATCTGTCATCCCAGAACTAGATACTTTTGTCATTCCCACCTTCCGTCTAACACCCGGTACGAAATCTCCTTAACCTTTTAGATATTTTTCCATAGATAAGAGTCATTCACAACCTTAGGAGAGTAAATAAATTCATCTAATGAAGAGAAATCAGCTAAGTATTTACATCTCCAAATCCGGTTCCACTCTCTAGAATCACCAAAAATTATCCAGATTTGTTTAGCCAAAACGGATTTGTTAAAGATCCTTATACTCATGATGCCCAAAACTCCCATTTTTTTAGATTTATAGACATTATCCCAAGCAATAAGCGGAAGGCGCTTCTTCTCTTCCACACTTGATTAAAGGAAATATTTATGAATTCTCTCAATGATATTAGAAAACTTTGCAGGGATTTTGAAAATGCTAAGGGCATACACCGAAAAATTCTAAAGAGAGGACTTTAGCAACTGAATTTTACCCGCGAGACTCAACAAAAAACCCTTCCATCCAACAAGTTTCTTGTTAAACCTGTCTATCAAGGAAATCCAAAAGGAGTCTGGTAGTTTTAGACCAAGCAGGGGCCCCAAATAGGATGATGGAATATTATCAATCGACCACCCAAAAATATAAGATATCTTTCTTTGTCTATCAATAGGAGTGTTTATTAAAAAGGGAACTTTTGTTTCAATTAATGAGTTGACCAGTTTCCCGGCTATAAGTGTTAATGGATTATTTCATCTTTCTTGCTTCTTTCACTATTGAGGATCCTAACATAATAGTTTCATCCACAAATTATTTATGACAGCCGCTCAAGGAGGAAGAGGAAGGTTTCAGGCCTTAAATATCACCGTGATGGACCATCCTCTGCACAAATCTACCAAGGCTTTCAACCAATATGGAAAATAAAATAGGAGAGATCGGGTCTACCTGCCTTAGGCCTCTGGGAAGGGTTGAAGAATAAAGAGGGGGGGTAAGTCACAGGGATAGCTGAGAAATAAGAGGAAATGAGTTGCATAATTAGTTGTAACACCCTCACTCCAAATCCAAAAGCCTAGAGAACTTTCAAAATAAATGACCAATCAACTGGGTCATAAGCTTTTGATAGGTCCAGCTTCATAAGGAACTCCTGATTCTTTGAGCAAGCCAAAGAGTGAATATTTTCATGGACCGAGATGATAAAATATAGGATTTTTCACCCAGGGACAAAGTCATTTTTCTATGGGTAAATGAGATGAGGCATCAACGAAAGGATCCTAGAAATCAACACTTAAGAAAAATAATATATATAGAAAGAGTTACAAAGACTAATCGGTCTGAAGCTATCCATAGAATTAGCTCCTGGATTTTTAGAGATGAGAATAATGAAAGTAGAATTAATCTCCTTCAGTAAGCATCTAAAACCAAAGAACTCCTTGACTATATTTGAAACATCCTTTTCAACAATAAGCCAAAACATTTGGAAGAAAAACATAGGGAAATTGTCAACGCCAGGGGATTTCTCACCTTCAAAAGAAAAGACATATGCCTTAATCTCCTTGATTGTAGGGATGTCAGAAAGAGACTAATTATGGTCTTGATTCAAAATGGATGGGATCACTGCAAGCAAAAAATTTTGATCCTCCACACTAAGATTGGTATCAGTAGTAAGGAAGAGAAGAACCTCACTTTCTCTTGTTTGATATCCTCCTCTTTCTCTATCTTTCCTCTATTAGTATAAATGGGGGATATTCTATTAGCCACTTTATGCTTAAGGACAGTCATATGGAATAATCTTGTGTTTTATCACCAGTAGAGAGCCACGGGGCACGAGATCACTACTTCCAAAACTCCTCTTACTTGAAAATAATATCATGGTATTTAACCAAGGTCTCGTTCTCCTTAGCCATAATGTCCATACTGTAACCATCAGATTGAATTTTGTCATGGATGTCTTTAAGTTCTAGCTGAATGTTCACCTTAGAAGCGAAGATGTCCCCAAAAACCTCCTTGTTCCACTTCCTAACCCTATCCTTAATTTGTCTTAATTTTTTAGCTACTTTGAACAAGCAGTCCCATTAATGTCTATATTCCACCAATCCTCAATGCATTCTTCCAAATTAGGTTGAGAAAGCCACATTTTATCGAATCTAAAGGGGAAATTTTTCTTACCATTAATTAGATCAGTGGAAAAGGAAATAGGAAAGTGGTCAGAGCCAATTCTGGATATAGCAGAGAGAGAGAAAAGGTACTTAATCAGCCAATCATGCGATATCAGAGCCCAATCTAGGCACACTTGACTCAGCTCATTCATGACTCTTATATTGCTCTAATTGTAGGTCGCTCCTTGAAGATCAACATCCATTAAGGTTTGATTATTGATGAAATCCATAAGGTCTATCCTATTGTCCATCTGGGTCTTGGATCCTATAAAAAATTCACTATCTTTAAGAGGGGAATTGAAATCTCCCATGACAAGCTAGAAATTTCTTAGATAATTTTGCCTGCAAGAAGCCAACATGTTCCAAAATATGTCTCTCACACTCCTAGTATTGGGGGGATAGATGTTAGATAGGATCCAAGTGAATTCATCTCTAATATGATGAAAACTAATATTTACAATATTATCTTCAACACTCAGCAGCTCTCCCTTAATGTGGTTAAGGTTCCAAAACACAGTTGTCCCTCCAAAGGCTCCTTCCGAACTACTGCTAAAAACTCTACAACCTTTGAAAAATTTAATCTTTTCAACTTTTTAACTTGCCATCTTAGTCTCCTGAATCAGAATAATTTTGTTTTATGATCTCTAGAAATATTCCTAAGAACATCTTGCTTGTGAGATCCATTAAGCCCTCTTATATTCCATGAGATTATCTTCATTTTTTTGGTAGGGAACAAACTATCTAGATGGTTAACTGTTTACCATCCACAATATAAAAAAATTTATCCTTCTCTCTGACCTTTTTTTTAGTTGGTCTACCCACATATCCTTTTGGAATACCAACATTTGCCTTAGCTATGTTCCCCGTACTTACCCCACACTAGGTGGAGGAGAACGATTGCAGGCCCTCCCTACCTTTTTTACTAGAGGAAGAGGAAGATCGCATACAATCCCCTCCTTTCTTCACTTTCTTAGTGTCCACTTTCATCCAACAGACCTCGCCAACTAAGCCATTATCCATAATGACTTGATTTTCCTTGTTTTCCATTATGTTGTCCCCCAGGAAAAGTAGATTTTACGCATACCTGTGATCGAGTTTATGAGGAGTTCAGAGAGAAAACATAACCCAAAACAATATGTGGTTGAGATTCCTCTATTTAGTTCATATGTTGACTCTGTTCCTCATCTTGTTGTGAATCCTCCACCCTTTATGGCATATTTTGTTCAAGACTCTCCCTGATTGGGGATCCCACACTCCCAAAAATATCACCTTCCTCCAAAGGAGGAGGATGAAAATCATCCCTCTGAATACCAATCTCCCCAACCAGAGAATCTACAGGAAGATATCATGTGGGGGGTCATTATGATCTTCCCCCAGATTCCTTTCTAGGTCTCCACCTTTTGGGCAGGGGGAAACAACTTCATCTTTTGGGCGGGGGGATCATTATTACCCACCCCAGTATTAGCTTCTTGGGCATCCGAGAATTTCTTCTCTTTCTAAACTTTCTTCTGGTCATATGGTTTAGGACCCATCTCTGTTTTGTAACCCTTCTCCTTATTATCCCTTTGGGGACACTTTTTAGCCCAATGACCCATCTTTTTATAGATAAAACAAGCAAACGGGAGAGTCTCAAACTCTATCGGTTGCATCCATTTCCCCAGCTTTGAGACAATTTCAACAGACAAGGGAAGGTCTATAAATATCCCAACACAAACACATATTCTTTCATAGACTAATCTAGACTTAGAGGTTGTCATCGGGTCAATATACAGAAGATCACAAAAGGAGCTAGCCATGCCCTTAAACACATCTTCATTTCAATATTCCAATGGAAGACCAGGTAGATGAACCCAAACATGAGCAGAGGAAAAAATAGAATCATTTAAATCCATATTCAAGGACCTTTTCTGAAGATCTAACGACGATTTCCCGATAACCCATGGCCCCCACATAGCACATTTCACAGATCTTCCTCATTTAAAAAGGTAAAGGAGAAATACCCTTTTGGCATAGCTGCAGTTTCCATCTATCCCTTCAGCTTTCATTTATTTTTAGAAAAGGCCCTCACCACCTCAACATTGGGTCTTGGACCCATAAATTTCCCAACCAAAGATAGAGCCATAGAGGAAATCATATGATCTATAACAGGATCAAGGATGTAAATATAAAACTTACCAGAGGAGGGATTGGAAATATTGTTGACCTGTGGGAAGGTAAACTTTCCGCTTGGCTTGATTCCAAAATGAGACAACCAAGGGCGCATTACAGGTTTTACCTTGGCTCCAACAGATATAGTGCCTTTCACCAGATTTTCCTTGTCCTCCATAGATTTTTCCTTTGATCCATTGGGAGTACCACAGACACATGGTGCAGACACTCCCCCCAATTCAATGAGAACCCCACCACCCTATGGGTCCCCATCTTCGGGGTCCTTACCACCTTCCTACTCCTTTGTTGACTTCCCTGCATTCTGCCCTTTCCGCTGTGAAGATTCCTCCACAAATCCAGTACCCCGATCTTTAGAAACGCCTTGATGATCTCCATTGTTGGTTTCCCCACTCTCGAGTCCCATTCAAAAAAATAGAAAAAGGATCTCCAACTCAAATCTTGTTGACAATACATTGAGCGTCTACTTTTGATTCCTCAATATTCTCGAGTTCATAAAATTATGCTTATATTTTCTTTGCTTTGATAATATTAAATACCTCAACCACTTCCTATGTTTGTGTCATTCATATCCCATTATAATGGATTTTTCTTTAGCTACAATTTTGTAGGGGTTTTATAATAGCTTCCAAGTTTGAAATTTTTTATTCATTTGTTTGAAATTGAATAGCTATTTAGACTTATTGATTTATTCAATCACACCACAATATTTTATTCTACAAAGATTAAAGAGATTGATTTCTAATCCTATTCTCCAGCTCCTCTATTTGAACCATGTTACAATTTTATATTTTGGAACAAATTTTCCTAACAATCATATGAAATGCTCTGTAAAAATTTGTGATCTTATCTAGATTAGATTACATCTGCTTCTAATTTGTGATTGATTGCAATTTTGACTAGATTTCTTTCCCTAGGGTTATAAAGTTAATTCAACCTAATGTTAATACCAAGAATAGGATCTTTCAATATGTATATGCTCTTGCCAAAATCAACGATAATTTTAAATTGTGTTTTAATCTTACATGCTTGGTATGATTAGCATTACTATGTTTTGTTATCAAAATAAAATTTTGTCAAAGACCAAAATAGATCTATGATAAAAATAATAGTTTTAGTCAAATATATTTGAATTACCTCCTCTCAACATAAGTATACAGAGATATCTACTTTAAGAATCGAATTCTTTAGGTTAGACTTCAAGAAGAACAACAAAATATTACCTTAGCATTGATAATAAAAATTAACCTTGGAATCAAAATTTAGTCCATATGATAAGTATCATAAACTATTGTAATAATTTTATGGTACTTATTCAAGAAAATATTGTTATTATGGAGATATAGTGATAAACATAAAATATATTATCATTGCATAAAAGAAATGTTCTTTACAGTAATTTTTAGCAATTGCACACTTCCATTGACAATACAATACACTAAACGAATTGTTGGCCTTCTTATGATGTCATCAAAATAAGATTGTGGATCCACTCAACCTCGGTGACATTGTGTTGAATTTATATATTGTCTTATTGCAAGGATGCCTTATTACAGGGATGGCATTGGAAAGGGACTTTTTCAAACTTTGTTCATTGAAACTCTAGCTTTTGCACCCAACTATTCAAATTTGCATCAAGGCCACTATCTTTGTTGGAAAATAATTGTATTCCCCATTAGAGCAATGTAGAAATTGCGGTTATCTTCACAAGAATTATGGCAAAAAAACCTTCAATTCGGTGACATCATGACATCTTTGGTTTTTGTTTTCACATTTATAAAACACAAAATTCATATATATTTTCTTTGTCCTTCTGTAATTTTAGGCATCACAATTGTCCTATAAGTTTTTTTTGCTTATATGTAGATTTGTAGAGGCCACGTTTTTGTTATAAGTTTTATTTTTATGTTTATGCATTTTAAATTAGTTTGTAATTTTATTATCTTAATTTTTCATACAAGTTTCAATGGGTATAAAATTCATGCATATTGGAACCACATGCAAAAATTGAACTACTTTTTCACTCAAAAATTTCAAGAGATATTCAAAAACATTATTCAAAGTAATAACCGAAAAATTTCAACCAACTAAAAAAAATATCAGTCCACATAACTCTATCCAAATCATATCTAAATAAAATCAACAATAGAAATAACATTATTCGTCCTTGCTTTGCTGCTTTAATATTCAAAAACATTATTCACTTCTTCTTTCATAAAATACAATATCTCACATGCTTGTAGTGAATCCAGATCAATATGTACTTAATTGAAGAAAATGTATTAAGGGCAAAATTCTTATATTAAATAATAAAATAGTGAAATATGAAATCATAATTAATTTTCAAAACATCAATTACACACTTGCAACTTATAGGGAAAGTAATAAAAGTATAATTTTTTTGCCTAAAAGGAGTTACGATAATAAGATAAATGATGTCCAATTAAATTTCATAATAGAAATAGATTTTACATCATTTACTTGCTTTCACCAAGATTATTTCTGGTACATTCAAAAGTATTTAATTTAACCCTCATGTCAAAACCCGTTCACTTTAAAATCAAAAATTATTTTATAAAAAAAAATGTATTATGAGTATACATTATATAACATTATTAAATTATAAATATTTTTAATATAATATTTATTTTAAGTAAGTTCTACCCAAAAAGGGGGCTAGACCCCATATATTAAAGCATAAAAAATATAATTTAGTACATTCAACAAGTTGGGGTAGTGATCCCTTCAGTCAAAATATTAGCTCTCCCGAATTAAGATATCCCTATACAAACTAATATAGTTACCCAAAATTGCCAAGGTATTTAGTGGAGTATATATGGCATTCCACTCTCCCATTTCCTATTTTAATATTATATTATTATGATAAGAGCTTTAAAAAAATGTAAGAGTTATTATTTTCGATTAAGGGTAAAAGTGGGTTTTGAAGGGGCCCTGAAACCCTGTACAAGAAGTCGTAAAAGATATTCAAAGAAATCCCACAACATCGAACGAACCAAGACCAAAATGAGGGTTTTGACAATAGGCTCCCTCAACCTGAACCAAACAAAGCTCAAGAAGAACTACATGCATACAGAGAGTAGAGCTAGGAACCAGAATCACAACCCAAACTAAAGATCATCCCACATTAAGATTTACCTTTGGCCCCCTTCTTGTGGGATCGGAGGATCATATCAAAAGAGGGCGAAGACCTCTTGTGGTGTTTACCTTTAGTTGTAATCCAACCATCTTCCACCTTATCTGTCGCATCCTGCTAGACCTCTGAATCAACTATCAAAATCTGAGGCTTAGGGCCCACCACAGCCCTAGAAACAACCACAAACAAAGGGACAGCACTAGTAGATAAAGCATCAGAATCCCTAACACGGTCCATAAAAGAATTAGCAGGAACAGAACCAGCAGAACTCGCCAAAGGGCCAACTACATCTTGCCAGTTCAAAGAGTCCAAAGCCAAAATCCTTTCTCCTGAAGAAGAGACAACACTCTTCTTAGGACCAGCCAAAATAAATCCAGAATCAAAGACACTCCCAATGCTAACATCAGCCAAAGGGATAGCACCAACAGAGCCAGCAGAGCCAGCAACATCAGATACAGCAGAAGTCCTAGCACAGTCCAGCACAAGACCATCTGGAACAAAGCCAGTAGTAACAGCCATGCCAATAGAGCCTGAGGGGAAAGGTCCAGAGCCTTATTAGAAACTGCCACTGAGTCAACAGGGCCAACAATTCCAGCAACAAAGTCTTGAGTACCGGTAGCCGGATCACTCGTCTTATCAATCTGAGAAGAGAGTTTGAAAATAGTGTAATGCTGAGAAGAGGCACCATTCCACCACGTAGAGGGTTTCTTCTATTTCCTTTTCTCAATATTACACTTAGCCGCAACATGTCATCTTTTAAAACATTTCCTACACCTAAAGGGAATGCCTTCATAATCCAAGGGGTGAATCCAACTACCCCTAGAAGATGAAATTTTGATCTTCTCAGGTAGCCCTTGAAATGTATCAATATCCACCAGGATACGAGCGTAGGTAGAATGAAAGATATCAAATGACTCGGCATCCACCATCAAGAAATCACCAAGCACCACACCCACTTCCTCAAGAACCAAATCAAGCGATGAAGTGGGAGATTGGGGAGTCTCACCCATAAAGGCATCTTGCTTAAAATTTCAGAGGCGGGATTAAAATCCTTATGCCAAGGTTTAACCATTAAAGGGAAATGATCCTCCCAACTGAAAAATTGATCACACAAAATAACCTTTGTCCTCCGCAAAATCAAATTTTGCAATGAAGAAACCCTTGGCCATAGGGTAGATCTGGACAGAATTAGAAATAATGGGTTCCCGATGCTTAGAAATCCAAGCATGGAGCCCAGGAAGGTTGGGCCAAAAACCCTTAAATCTACAAATCACCGCATTAGATGAGAGATCAGAGATAGTAAGAAAAATATCATCAACGGTCTCCTCTTCCAGCGAAATAGCAATAGGATTACAAATCGTAAAAGGTTTAGTCACAATGGACTTAGGGCCAGGAACACCCTTGCCACCACAACCAGTACTTGGCTGTCAACATAAGAGCCCCCAACAGGAGCCTCCCTAGCAGAAGACGGTCGAACTCCCTCCCCCCCAACCGGACCAAGACAGATGCAGTGGGTAGACCCAACACCGAGAGCCCCATCGCCAGAAGACGACAGAGAACCATTGTCGCGAGAGCCAGCATCGAGCGGGGACGACTGTAGCAGACGAGACAGATGGGGAGGGCCCTTAGCACCAGATTTTGGACGTAACTATTGAAAGTTTAGGTGATTATTGCTCAATTTTATCCATTTTTGTTTATTTTGATCATTTTAAGTCATTTTCAATTATTTTGATTTATGTTTTGTTATGTCGCTTATTTCGTGTGATTTTAGTGCGTTCAATTAAATAATTTTAACAATTATTTAATTGTGTTCTAATATTGTCTCTAGGAAACTAACTAATTAAATTAATATTTGTATGTCTCTTTTTGTCATTTTGTATTTTATTCCACATTTAAATATTTCAATGTTTAAATAGCTTTTTGGATTTCTTATTTTATTTTACATTTGATTTTTATTTTATTGTATGTGTCTTTTGAGTTTTGGAGGGAAATTTGCTAATATAATTTATTATCTGATTTTATTATTAACTTTTGGATCTTCTTTTCCCTCTCATTGTTCATGAGAGGAGAAAGAAGAACAATGAAGCTCCTTATAGAGTTTACATGATTTTGTTTTCATTTTATGCAAATTTTATTTAAACGCTTCACTCAATGAATAAAGATAGTTGAATATGTTTAAGGTTTTTTCATAGTTGAAATTTTTCGTTTTCCCACACTAACATTTTCCCTATTACAGATGGTCAACCCCATGTGAATTGTCCAAGATGATTATTTGAGAACCCGTGTTAATTTTAGATTAACATTTTGGACTTAACTATTGAAAATTTAGGTGATTATTGGAAATTATTTTGTTTGCATATTACGATTCTTTGTACTTGAGTTTCCTTAACAAACACATAGCATTCTTTATTCATATTTTAATAAAATGCGTATGACATTTCGTTTTTGGGTAGCCACGGAATGTATGAAGAGAGTTCATTTATGGTTAACCGAGGGTAGCAGCATGCAATCAAATATTCATTGCCAAACATATCTATTTGAGGACATTTTGGCATCATTGACAATACTTCAGCTTTTTCTTTTTCTTTGAAACATCATTATCCCAGAAAGGGTGAGAGGAATAAATATATTTGATGAGATAATACCGGTTTGTATAGTTCTACATACAGCTGCATTTTTAATCTTTTAATATACATAGAGCTGTGTTTTTAATCTTAATATAACCCATGCTCTTTGTTTGCTACTTTAGTTTATTAACCGTAAGTTTTAAACTTAGATTTTCTTTTGTTTGTTTAAAATTTTGATACTTAATTTAGTTTCCTATTGTTAGTTAGATTTTTATTTTTTTAAGTTTCATGTTTGTGGTTGGATTTTTAATTGCTTTATTAGTTTAGTTTCATGTTTGTGGTTAGATTTTTAATTGGTTTATTAGTTTAGTTTCATTTTGTTTTAGTTTTTTAGTTAATTAGATTAGATTAAAATTTTGTTAAATTAGATTTTATTTTTATTAATTAGAATTAGTCGTTGATATCTAATGTTAGATTAGTTTTTTTTGTTAATGTTAGATTAGTTTTTATTTTATTAGTTTGATTTTGTTACTAACTTAAATTTAGTTTTGTTATTGATTAAGATAAGATTTTGTTTTCGATTATGGAAAAACAGGTTTTGAAGGGGTCCTGAAATCCTGTACAGAACTAAAACTTTAGATAAATCATCACAAGTCCCCCGAAAAAACATACGACGGACCAGCCAAAATAATAGGCTAGACCCCCAAACAATACATAGAAGAACATTGTCAAAGATAAAACTTTGAAGATTAGCAGCCCAGGACCAAAATCAACCATTAAGATTTTCCTTTAGTCCGCTTCTTATGGGACCGAAGAGTCATATCAAAAGAAGGCGAGGACTGTTTGGAGTGTTTACCTTTAATCGCAATCCATCCTTCTTCCACTTTAGCAGCCTTATCCTGCAAGCTTAAAGAATCCAAAGCCGTATTTCTAGCACCCAAGAAGGGTCTAGTACCCTGTGCTGGACCAACCAACAAAGTCCTAGAGCCAAGAGCACTCCCAGAACCCCCATCCACAAAAGGGGAAACAACTGCAGGGCCAACAGAGACATGAACAACATACTCACCAAAAGAAGCCCTAGCTCCATCCAGCATAGAAACAGCAGAAGCAAAACCAGCAGGAGCAGTAGAGACATGGTTTGAACCATCAAGAGATGGGACAGAACCGGTAGTAGCACCCACAAAGACCAACTTTCAAGCAACGGGGAAAGAACCAATAGCGCCAACATCAGAAGCTTGAGTCCCTGTATCAGAAGCACCCTTCTCACCCATCTGAGAATAGAATTTTAGAACAGTGTAATGCTGAGAAGAGGCATCATTTCACCATTAAGAGGGCTTCTTTGATTTCCTATTGTTAGTATCACACTTAGCAACAATATGCCCTGTTATAAAACACCTTCTACACCTGAAGGGAATTCCTTCATAATCCGAGGGTTGGACCCAGCTACCCAAAGGGGACGAGAGTTTGATCTCTGTAGGCATCCCCATAGAAGTATCAATTTCCAACAGTATACGAGTATAGGTAGAATGAAGAAGATCAGAGGACTCCACATCCACCATCAGAGATTCTCCAAGCGCCTCCCCCACTGCCTCCAAGACTGAGTCCAACCACAGATGAAGTGGGAGGTTAGCGGGAGTCTCACCCACAGAGACATCTTACTGAAAGTTTCAAAGGCAGGATTAAAATTTTGATGTCAAGGTTTAACTATTAATGGGAAACGATCCTCCCAACTGAAAAATTGATCACACTAAATGATCTTTCTGCCTGGAGCAGTGTCATATTTGGCAATAAAGGAACCCTCAGCCATAGGATAAATCTGCATTGTATCAAAGATAATAGGTTCCCAGTGCCTAGAATCTAAGCATGAAGCCATGGACGATCAGGCCAGAAGCCCTTAAATCTACCTATCGCCGCATTAGAAGAGAGGTCTAGGATAGTCTCACCAATCGCAGCAACCGTCTCTTCCACCAACAAGATATCTAAATATTTACAGACTAGGAATGGTTTAATCTCGAAGAAAGAAAACTTTGGGTCGCTCTTACCCCCACAATCTCAACCACAAGCCACACAAGAAGCAAAAGAGTTGCCAAGAGTCGCAGAGGAAAACTCGGGAACCGTCAAGGACGAAGCCCTAGCCGCAGAAGCCTCTGGCGCAGGATAAATCTCACTCGCAGAGACTGAACCAGCCCCAGCAAGGCTGACATAAACCTCATCCTCACAACCAGAGATGAGGATGAGCGTCTGGGACCAGCCAAAGAAGGGACAGTTTGTGCGGGAGGTGAAGGAGTTGAAAATCCAGCACGAGCAGGAGTGGGAGTGGGAGCCATAAGTTGTGTTTAGTCTTTACACAAGCCCTAAGATTTTGTTTTAGGTTAAGTTTTTTTTATTTTATTTAATTAGAATTTTTTGTGTTAGATTAGATTAATTTTCTTAGAGTAGGTTTTTTTTTAGATTAAATTTTTTTGTTAAATTAGATTAGATTTTTTTTTATTTTTGCTAGTTAGGTTTTTTTTTTAATTGTGTTTTGACTTTCTATTTCTTGGGGGAGCTGGTTTTGGGGGTGGGGGGGCTTGTGCAAGTGTGATCAATTTTTGAAGACATTTTTTGAAACTATTAACGACATTTGAACCAGGATGTTTGTCGAAGACTCAATTTTTTAAATCAATTGTCTGTTTAGTTAGAAAACATTTCGATTTGGTGCTTAAATTTTACCAAGTGTATGATGTGTTTTGTGCTTTTACACATTTTTGTTTAGGATAGAACCCCATTAGAGAGGTCTTCCTTTATGGGAAAATAGGTACTTTCCCCAAGGAAATGACCTCAAGTGGTGCTTTCAATTTGGTCCTCTATATAAATGAAGGATAAGGCCAAAGCCAAGTCTAATTAGTTTTAGCGCTTACTGTACAGTTTCAATTCGAAAGGGGCGTGCCTTGTGTATATTGAAGCCTTAAGTGGCTCTTTGGATGCTCGTAACATGTTGGTTCCTTGAATTCTACTAGAAACCTATTATTTTAGTGACCAAAATCCTTCTATTTGTTGGCGTAGGAGGTTGAGCCTCTGAAGTCATCATAGATTCTTGCATTTCTTAGTAGAGATAGAAGTTCCTTAGGAAGTGATGCCCCTTGGAATCTAAAATTTGGTGTGCCTGAGAAGTCAATGTACTGTAAGAGGGAACATGTGCCACCAAATTTCTAAGCTACCCACTCTGAATAAGTGTGGCTCAAATTTATCCACAGTGGGATCCAGCAAATATTGTCATATTCGAACCATAGGTTATGCTTCTCTTATATCACAAAATACCACTTTGTTTGGCATGTTTGTTCAAAACATCTTCCTAACCAATCATCACTTGTCCAAATCTTCGATCATTTACCCAAACACATTTATCAAACCTTGATAAAAAAACATTGTACAAACTTTCAAACTTAGGAAACTCCAAACCTTGCAGCTTTGTTTCAATCCTCCACATATAGGTATTCCTTATATTTCCTCATTTTCATCTTTCACCCTAGGTCAACCCTTTGGTCATTCCCTTAGTTCATCCTTGCATACCCTCTTTTCTCATTCATTTAATTTGTTACCTTAGCTTTCATTTAGAACCTTGTCATTTTTATCACTTTGTCATTATCCTTTTTGCACGTATCTTATCTATACATGTCATCCTTCATTGGGTCCTTACCATTGGTTTTCATTTCAATCCTTCATTTTGTCCTTATCATTAGTTTTCATTTAGGTCCTTGTCCCTCACAATGTCATAACCTTTCCCTTATCATGTTTTCATTGGCCTTCATTTTATTAGATCGCCTTTAGTGCCCCATCCCATTTCATTTGTCACCTTTGACTTGCATTATCCAAAGCATCTTAGAGTTAAAGTGTACATCTTATCTCCCTTATGTTGTATTTATATTCCCCCCTTTAGAATCATATTAGGAATTTCCCTTAGGTCCATAGATACACATGGATGAAATAAGGCCTCAAGTTTCTATGACATGAGCAAATTCCTCACAACCATCCATGGACAATTTCATCGCAAGATCATTTCAATTTGATCCCACACAATGCCCGTATTATGATGCTAATAGAGGAACAATTACAAAATCACCCCAATCATTGCATATGAATTTATTTGGAGCACCACAAGAACCCAATTTTGGAAATGATCCCCAATTCCCTAGGCCTAGCTCTTTATTTACATTTGACTTTGAGAAAGGGAACAAATATCATGACCTACAAGGATCCTCCTCACATGTTGAATTAAGTTTGCATCAAGTTTGTAATTATTTCCAACCCAAATCACCTTGGAATTCTCAAAAAGAGTCTCATGTTCTCTCTGCAGGAAATCTTTCTCAAGATGAAGGTGGACCAGTGATGGGTTCATTGGTTTGGCATGGTGAGGCAGTGAAGGTGGAAGAGGGTTGGATCATTCATTGTTAAGGGTAAGAAAGCTAATTTTCTAAGCCCTCTTTTGACATGACTCTTTGTTCCCACAAAAGTAGTGTAAAATGTAAATCTTGATGGTTCTAGGTTGGGGAGCTTAGGTTGGAGTTTTTTCTGGTCTTTTTCCTGGATTTAGGTTTTTTGTTGGTTGTTTTCTTGTAGCTTTTTTTTAACGTTCTGTGAGCATGCTTGTAAAACCCATTTTTTTGTTATGGGAGCCTTTAAAACCCATGGTTGTCTGGTGATTTCATTTTCTTATCTTTTGACAAAATTTTGGTTGTCGGTTCCAAATCCATTCAAAATCTGGTTGCAAATGGTTTTGGGTCCCTTCAAAACCTATTTTTACCTTAATCAAAAAACCATCCTTAGATTTAGAGTCCTCACAAGATGGTCATGACCTTTTAGCATAATGTTATCAAGTGGATATTGATAAAGTTATTGAAGCATTGTTGCTTAGCGGCCCTATTGCAAATTCCCTTCACCTTCAAGATAAAATAGAATCAAGTTCAAAGCTTAAATCCATGTGGAGTGAGGCTAAATTACAACATTGCAACCAAAAAAACAATTCAAAAAGTGAAATTTACAAACCCAAACTCTCAAATATTTACCTCAATAATTGGGTCATACACAAGAAACTATTTATGAGTATGATCATAATCATCCCCCCATGTCTAGCATTGGCTCATTCCATAGCAATCACATTGATGACACATTCATATCCCATCAAGAAATTTTCCCTCAAATAGCCTTCATATCTTCTACCATTCCTTCATCCCCTAATTTTTTACAAGAGAAATCTACACCATCTCTATCAAATGACATATCCAATGATGAAACCTCCCAAGGGATATCCATAATCCAAATTAAAGATAATTCATTCCTTGGTACAAGTTCCTTTTACAATTCAGCAATTTTAGATCCAATGCCTCCATGTGCTCCATTCCCAAGCAAACCCATTTCAGAGAGTCCTATCCAAACTCCTTCCATATGTCAATACATTGATTCCTTCCCTAAATCTCCCATACATATTCTAATTGATACCTCATGTCAAGAGGATGATATAAAGCATGAAAAAATGAGTACTTAAATAAATCAAGATCCCATGAATAACCAATCCCAAATAATTGTTGACCAAGGTACCATCTTCTTAGAGTCTAATGACTATCCTATTATCCATATACATCCTATCAATGAGTATTCCCATCCATCACAAGAACCAAGTTTCCCTTCCAAGTCCTATCGATCTTTCTATTCATAAGTAAGATCATGACATCCTTTCTATTCTTCCAAATGATGTTATCCAAGGTCAAGTGCAAAATTGATGAAGGGAAAGGTAGGAGAATCCCCAATGGAGACGTCCTAGCCCCAGAAAATAACCACACAATGGAAAAAAAAATAACAACACAGAGATTTAGATCCACACAATGCAAATACTCATAATAGAATCATCATATTTTCATCCAACATGCCCGGCTGTAAGGCC
>MU225495.1:287455-312834 GCA_018584345.1 Thuja plicata | reverse complement strand
AACATAAATTAAATACAAACACATAAATTAAATGCCACAAGTCGGCCAACAACAACAATTAAATGCCCAAAATTGATGTCTTAGTAAAATCATGATATCTCCTAGCTCTGGATGAATTAGGACTCGTACTTCAAACCGTAGGTAGAAATCTAGGCCCTCTTCAATCCCTGAAATTTTCATCCTCTAAATCTTTGTGGAAAATTACTTATACGGCCTGTAATAGGCACCAAATTCCTAAGCAAGGCCGAGCTCCTCCCAGTCCATGCCAAGCAACCAAGACCATGCCAAGTTCCATTAAATACATCAAAACCAATTACCCAAGACCCAAGTAGGTTTATCCAACTCTACCAAACCCCTCACACATGAAATTAAGTCCACACGACTCTATCAAATCTCCCAAACATGCTGGATAGCCAACTACCCTGGGATGCTCCTGCATCAAAAATACACTAAAATGGATCCCCTTCCAAGTCAAGATCAAAGCATTCCTTCATTGTCATGTCCACTAATATCTCACTACCATCCCTTTGAATCCTCCTCAAGATCCCTCTATCTCTTCATCCTCATGTCCACCACAAGATCCTATATTGCTAAATGATCCTAACATTCCTACTATTCCACTCTGTGAAGAACTTTTCATAACTCTTGATCCCCCTCATGATTCCAACACTTATGTGCAAGATGTTCATGAACTCATTACAAATAAAAAGTGTTCCTCCACTTACATTTGGTATGGTTTACTTGCAATCCTATCATGCCCTACATGTCATATCCACCTAAAAATGGATTTGCTTCTTTTTTCCAAAGCAAAAAGTATACCATTGGCAGAAATATTTGTCAAAACATGCAATATAAAGACAAAGGGTTAGGCCTCAACAAAAAAGGTGTATTAGAACTTGTCTATATTGAAAAAAATCCTAATAGTCATGGCCTCGGTTACATACCACATTCTCAAGATGTTGGTAACCCTATAAAACCTAAATTCAAACGTAAACCTCCCCCTTCAACCCTTCCATCCATATTAGGTCCATATATCCCTCCATTGATTATCACACAATCTTTTTATCCTTTCATGAGTCAAGGTCAGCAAAGGAACACATCTTTGAGCACCTTCCATCCTTCCAAAATACCTCCATATCACTCTCATCCATCGAATATGCCTCTATATCATTCATATCCATCCTTGAATCCCATTCATTCTCCCAACAATTTGGATTCAAGCATAAAGTCTCTAAGTCCAACAATTCACGTGCCATCAAGGATCAACATATCTCATCTAATCAACATGTAAAAATAAAGAAAATTATGATACAAAAAGAAAAAGAAATATCCAAAAGGCCACAAAAGACCACTAAGAAAAAAAAGAAAAATCAAAATCCATAAGGGTTCATAAATCCCTTATACAAGCATTGCATTCTAAGGAACCGCAAAAGAAAGAAAAATTAAAATCCATGTGGATTCCCAAAGAGCTCATTGAAGCACAATTGTTACATCAAATATGGAATCCAAAATCACTATCCCTTCGTCTAAACGTCTCCCACCATCCAAATCTATTTTGGGTCATGTTGTGTTTAAAACTCTTATGCTTTGAGAAGCAACCAATATATCTTAAGACTGATATTAGGAGTGGTTTTCTCCAAGTGTGAAAGCTTTGTAAGATAGCTGGATCAACTATAGGGACAAGACTGCCCTATGCACTTCTAGCTCTGCAAAACCAAGGCAGGTACACCTAATCTAGACAAAAATCAACTCTTTACCATATCTTCTACTTCTGGATTTGAACAACAGATAATGATAAGAAAGTACACTAAATTCCAACCAAGCATTCATTGACTCTCCATTACCATGGTGGAATAAAAACAAACAACTGTAAATATAAATAATTATGTAATGAGTTTTATTATATTTAGGGATAGAATATAGCCAAACATATCAGACATATATCTCCACAGAATATACTAGTTCTGGATCAATGCCTTATCCATTGGGTAAACTCCTAAATACAATATTGTAACTGAAACAACCTTTTGGTACAGACTCGCAACCATAAACATAAAATCTCTCAGACTACACACTACAAGATCCTTAAGTATATAATCCAATATAATCAATGTAATATCCAAAGCATTTTAATTCGATCTAAGATCAAAGACTTGTGGAATTCACATATGCATAAGCAGAACTTATACAGTAAGCCAGAAAAATTACAACTCAACAGACAACACACAGGAGAGACTCAAAATATGAGAAGATCTATATTAAGTATGATGAAATCTTGTTTCTACAACAATATTACAAGGAAATACAAAATAAAACAATATGCAAAAGATCAAACAACTTTCTACTCTATTTTAATACGATATGAAGAACATCTGCTATATCCTAGACTAGAAACAAGTATAAGCCTAATGCTTTCTACTTTCTCAATTTTCCACCCCTAAATGGTCTTGAAAATTCCTTTATAGGAACAGGAATGCACCAAGCTTCAAACCATTTAGGTTTAGGGTTTACAACAAGTCATGTCAAAACATTAAATATGTTCAATTATATGATCAAGTTGAAACCCTATCTTTCTCTTCAATCTATGTAAATCTAATCTAAAATTTATTTCCCTAGTCCAAGGATGTGAGCGCAGTACCCTGAAGTATAAAATCTCAAGCCATGATCTAGAGAGGACCTCAATTATAAATATAGAAGAGACCAGGCACCGCTATATGCATTTATCCCTTTGATCTAGAAACCTCTATCTATCAATTCTGGTCTTGAATGCATCTTACCATATCAGATTTCAACCCCTACATTGTTTGACATCTGTGCAAAGTCAACCCACAAGATCAGATCAGTTCATTAATAGCTCTGAGACAAGATCTTATTCTGCCACCATGAAACCTTCTAAGACAAAGATTTAAATATTTGAATTTCTGGTTAAAACGGTCACAAGTGGCACGGAACAAGACTTGGACGGTTGAGATCAAGCCTCCTCATACTTGTGTAAAATATAGTCGTTGATCAGTTTTGAGTTATCCAGCCATTTACCTAGATCATGTCAGGTGTCATCATGGTGCATTGCCTTTAACATTAACAATATTCATCTTGGCCATCGAGGGAAAGCGCCCACCGTCAGATCTATCTCTCATCTAATCTTTGCCTCTAACTTTCCTCTAACTCATCTTTAACCTCATGTACTGAATTCCTTTGCATCTCCAAGTTGTTGAATACATTCCCTAACTCTGGTTATATTCAGAGATTGAGAAACAACCACAATATCAAGACTGGATCGATGATCCTCGCTGAATCTCTGACTACCTTGGCTAACTTTGAATTTATCTTGCAATTCGGTGACAAACATAGATCCTTGCCTCGATCAACGGCTCATACTTTATCCTTGTGAACTTTGAATAGAGCCTGACTTAACCATCTTGACCATGGCTTTATCTGGAGATTCCACGACTAAGGAAATCTCCAAGTCGCTAGATAAAATACTAACCCCAAAGCTTTTTCTAAGATCACACGCACACCACACAATCTGAAAGACATCAATGATCAGTGCCAAATCTCTGAAAGAAAGGTTGAAGACTTTGACTTTTATCTGGCGATCTAGCGCCAACCACACATCTCTGTTCTGATCAATGGTTCAGATCCTTCATTAGAAAACCTGACTCGGCCTTGAACTAACCATGCTTGACCCTGATTAAATCTAGAGATTCAGATATAACTAAATCTTTGAATCGCTGAATACTTTTCTTAATTCTAGTCACATTCAGAGATTACGCGCCAGCCCTCGATATTTCGCAACATCTATGGTTCTAATTTTATCTTTGCAAACTCAACTTGACTTTACTTGACCCAGGATCAGTCTAGAGATTACATGACTGAAGAGATCTCCAATTCACTAGATACTTGGCTTAACCTAAGTTCCATTATGAGATCACGCGCTAGCCACATGATCATGTCAAGAATAGAACCTGATCAATGGCCCTCGCTAAATCACTAAAATAAATGTTGACCTTAAATTTTATCTGGAGATCTAGCACCAATCGCACATCTAAGACAAGATCGACAGCTTGCCCATAATTGACAAATGATAAAATCATATTCCCTTTCTTTATGAGATCGGGAGATAAAGGTCATGCCAAGTCGTTGAATAAGAAAGAATATTTGATCTCGACTGTCAGATTATGAGATAAAGGCAAGGAAGTAAAAGCACACCTGACTTAAAAGCTCTAAGTGACTTGCAAAAAGGTAATGTGAAAGCAGAACAAGTCTTGAAGGGTTTAGGGTTCCAACACAAAAATGACACAATCAAGACTTAGGGTTTAGGCCAGAGACCAGAAACAATTATAGAGACATGGAAGAAAGCTTGGAACCAAGAAAATTTTGAATGGGTCTAACAATGGCTCCATCTGGGGATGCATGCCTCTTGCAGGTATGACAAGGATTCAGGATTTCTAGGATAAGCAGACCACCTACTGGAAAAGAAACCTAACCTAAAATAGAAAACACAGAAAGAACATATACAGACTTACTTGTTCATGGTTTTTCATACTTCAAGAAAAGTAAAACTTCAGGAACTATCCACGAACCGGCAATTCCAGATTATTTCCAATCAATTCCTTTAAAAATTATGAATCAGAACCCCATCTACTATCAATTATGTATGGTCCCAACCAAATAGGATCAGATTTGGCATGCTTTCCTTTGTCCTCCAGTCTGGCATTCCACATTAAAACCATATCATCAGCTTCAAACTTCCTAGCAGTGGTTCTCTTGTCAAACAGATGCTTGCATTGTAATTGCAGTATAACATTCCTGTCATGTGCTTCTCTTCTTGACTCATCAAGCTGTATCAAATCCTCCAATATGATTCTCATATCATCATCTAGTTCATCATATGTTTGGATAAACTTATAGATCTGTAATAAATTATTCTGGGGTAATCTGACATGAATACCATAAACTAAGTCAAAAGGTGCACACCCAATAGCATTTTTCATTGTTACTCTATCTGCCCATAGACAAAGTTGCAATTTTGAATCCCATGCTTTCTTGTTTGTCTCCAGTACTCTTTTAATAATCTTTATCAGTCTCTTGTTACTGGATTAAGTCTGACCATTTCCTTGGGGTGATATAGGGAAGAATAATAAATTTGGATCTCATATTATTGACAGAAGTCACTAAACTCATCTGATCTGAAGAACATAGCATTGTCCACCAAAATGGATTATGTACAACCAAATCTAGCCAAGACATTCTGCAACATAAAGTCAATCACAACCCTACTTGTGGCTCTTTTAGTGGGAATTGCTTCCACCCACTTGGTAAAGTAGCTAGTTTCCATTAGGATTCATGAATGACCCCCACTAGACTTATTAGGGATATCACCAATGAAATCCATCCCCTGTTTCTGAAAAGGTGTCTCAACTGTAACAGGCTTCAAGGGAAGATTCCCACCAAACTTTAGCTTGCCTGAAAATATCTAACAAGCATCACATTTTATAACATAATTATGGGCATCCTTGAATATTGTTGGCCACCAAAAACCAAATCTGATAATCTTATGCGCAGTAGTCTTAGCCATGTAATGGCCACCACATGCACCATCATGCATTTGTTTTAAGAGATTCCCAGATCTGTCATGATCTATACATTTGAGAAATACTCCTTCATTTCTCCTCCACCATAGTTGTCCTTGAATTATTGCATACTTCACAGCATGCAAATTAACTATTCTCCTTTTGTTTTCATCCATGTCATGGGGGAGAACCATCTTCTGCAAGTATCTAATGATGTCCCTATACCAATTAGAATAATCTATACCACAAACATAAGGTCTCTACTTCTCCTGTAGCGTATCAATATGATTTGCATCTAAATTGCTTTGAGCCACGAGTTTAGAAAGTCCTAGACCTCTTACCAATTTAGTGATATGAATGTCAATATCAAACTCTTGAATCTTGTTGATCCATCTACATCTCCTCCCTGAGACCTCTTGTTGGACTAAGATATCTTTTACAGTAGCACTTGGCACATAAGCAATTATAGTTGCTCCTACCAAATAGTATCTAAATTCTTTAACAGCCTTGACCAAAGCATAGGCTTGTTTCCCCATGATATCATATTTTATATCTTCTTCTTGTAAAGACTTACTGAAAAAAGAGATAGGTTGTTCATAGCCCTCTGAGTTCTTCTACAAGAATACTGCAGCAATAGTATTATATAAAGAAAAGGAGAAAATTTGAAGTGGCTTGCTATAATCATGGGTTCTTAAAATAGGAGCATCTTTAATAGCCTGCTTGATATCTGAAAAATCTTTAGATGTTTCTTGAGTACTCCACTCCACCTTGGCTTCTTTCTTCATCATCTTTGAGATTGGTAAACTAGTCTCTGCAAAATTTGTAACAAACCTCCTTAAGAAGTTTACTTTTTCAAGGAAGGAATGAATTCCCTTGACATTCTTGGGTTGAGGGACATTATCAATTGCACTTACCCTTTCAGGGTCAATTCTAACTCCATCTTTAGAGATAATATGTCCTAAAATATCTCCCTCTATCACCACAAATACACACTTCTTTGGGTTAAATGAAACCCCATATTCTAATACTCTTACAAAGATCTTTTCAAGATGATCACAGTGTTGATTTTCCTCTGCTAAGTAAGAAATAAGATCATCTTGATAGATTCCCAAAACTTTGTTCATGAAATCTGTAAATGCCACATCCATGGCTCTCTAAAAAGTAGCTCCAACATTTGTCAGACCAAAAGGCATTCTGACATACACATAAGTTCCCCAGGGTGTAGTGAATGCAGTTTTAAATTGTTCAGATTCCTTGGCCTTGACCTGATTGTAGCCTGAAAATCCATCCAACATGGACATCAACTCAAAGCTAGTAACTCTTTGCAACATAGCTTCCATGTTGGGAAATGCATAATTGTCCTTCAAAGAGTTAATATTTAAGTTTCTAAAGTCTACACATAGTCTGATGTCTCCATTTTTCTTTCTGAAGTTAGATAACCATGTTGAGTTTCTTATAGGCTTTATGATTCCATCATCCCTCATCTTCTTTAACTCTTCTTGCATATTGGGTGGTAGGGTGAGATTGATAGGTCTCAACTTCTGTCTGAAAGGCTTAGAGCCTTATTTTAATGGAATCTCATGTTGGAATAAATCTTCTTTGTATGCTTTCAAGTCATCATAAGACCATGCAAAAACATGTCTATATTTTCTGAGAAGATCTACCAATGAATCTCTAATCTTTGGGGATAGCTTCCTACCAATATAAACCTTTTTAGGAGCTTGATCTGTCCCCAAGTTTAACTCCTCCAAGTCCTCAGGTTGGTTCATAGTGTCCGTAGAGAAAGGCTTGTCCTTATAATCAAAGGCTCTCTCAAGTACAACCAGACCTTTGGGAACCTTATTTGATTTTAGTTGAAGAACCTCCCTACCAATAATATTTTCCTTTATATCTAGGGTCTCAAAAAAACCATTAAAGTCCATCTCTTTTTTCCCAAAGTTAGATTCACAAGATAGGAATCTCAAAATATCATTTTCATCGTCAAAGACTTGCCAATTTTCAGCATTGTTTGGAATAGATGATCTAGCTTGAATATCTATTTTAGAGATCCCTACGAAATTAATGTCTTCAGGCCTCAAATAAATGTTAGTCATCATGTCTTCCATCTTGTTCTGACTCCTATCCATCCAATCAATGTCAAATTCATCAAAGTTTTCTATTTCATCCCAAACAGCATTCCTATACTATTTTAGCCTCTGATTCTTTGAAGCATGCATGGATCTTGTTTGAGAGATAACCAACTCAGAGTCTCCAATGACTCTGATAAATCTAATCTTGTGCCTTGAGGCTAACCTCAATCCTATTAGGAAAGCCTCATATTCTGCAATGTTATTAGTGCAGGTGAATAATAGAGAGAATGAGAACTTGTATGTCTTACCACTAGGAGCTATTAGTAACACTCCTACACCAGCTCCTTCCTTTAAGCTTGCACCATCAAAATACATTGTACATAACTCACTCTTATCTGCAATATTGTCTCTCTCCTCTGCTAATAGTATGTGTTGGACATCTCTCTCAACTTTACTGTCTTGCACTTGAAAGGATCCAATGTGAGTATCCAAGAAACAATTCATTGTTTCGTCTTCACTCTCCTCAATCATATGACCTGAGTTTTGATTTCTCTAGATACCTTGATATTTTTACCAGCTATGTCAAATGTTGCAAAAGATAGGTCACATTGGATACTTCCTCCCATTGAGGCACTCCATTTCCTAGATAGTAACATTCCATATTGAGGTGGGATGTCAACTACTAGAACACTCATTGTTAGTACCTTCTTTGAAAATGCAGCAAGTGTATAAGGAAAATCCTTAATAGTACCTATGACAAGCACTTCTCTTGAATCCATTGCTTGACATCTCCCATGAGGAGTATCTACCTGCAGTCCCATTGACTTCAATATATATGCAGGCATGACCATATTTGATGCTCCTAAATCAATCATGCAATTATTAAGCATCTTTCCATTAATAACCAATGTTAATAAAAAGGGGTCCACATCTCCCAAAGGAGGAGTGACATGATTTGTATTTAAGAAAATTTGAGGGATCTTAGAAACAATCTCATCTGATTCTTTTCCCTTTCTATTAGATTTCTCCTTACTATTCCCTTTCTTCTCAGCAATTTCTGACTTCAAGGCTCTTTTGGAAGAAATACTATTTATCCATGTCAAATTTGTCTCCTTTTGCTCATGAATTCTCATCATTTCTAAAAATGGAACCTTGATTGTTATTTGTGAAAATAATTATCCCATATCAACAATAGTGTCTTGATGTCAGAGATATCTTGCTTAATAGTGACAACACTTATTTCCTCACTTTGAGTAGCCAAGCTTGGCTCAAATCCCTTAGCATATTTTTTAATAGAAGAAGCACCTATCTCTAGTGTCGTTGCTTTAATCTTATGGACAAGACTTAGACTACTTGGTTTATCTTTTGTTCTTACCTTTATCTTTTTTACACCCTCAGTAAGTTTCTATTTTTCTTGTGTCTGCTTAGGGTTTTCTTTTGTCTCTTTGACAAACATACCAGCTGGCCTGCCATCTTCATTACCAACTGTCCTATTCCTTAGATTATAATTACTCTCTGCTTGAGTAACCA
Source organism: Thuja plicata (assembly GCA_018584345.1). Classification (NCBI taxonomy): domain Eukaryota; kingdom Viridiplantae; phylum Streptophyta; class Pinopsida; order Cupressales; family Cupressaceae; genus Thuja; species Thuja plicata. Next base: position 303,662 of record MU225495.1, on the reverse strand, counting down.
AGTTTTTTGTAATGTGTGCAATCCCTACACTTGAAGGTTTTCTTACTGTAAAAGGCTCTTTTCCCCTTGCAACATTGCACCTTATATTATCAATGTCTACTTCCTTTTAATCAGATGAAAGCATGTCTTGATCTTCAACCTGATCATCAGATTCCCCTTCACTTCTCAAGTCTACAGAAGTCATTTCATTCCCAACATCATCATATAGTTATTCTTCTTCTCCTCTTTCTTGTTGGATTTGATTGGTAGACATACTTAGAGCAACAGCGCAATTGTCAAGATTATGGGATAATTGACAGGCTTCACACCAATAATCCTCATTACAAGTGTTAGCTGAATTTATTTGTATAGGATCAGGAGTCCTATCATCCGGCATGTCTTTCCGTTGTGATATAATAGGTTTCCCATCTTTGTATTGGGTAGTATATGGGTAGTTTTGCATTTTAGGTTGTTGATTGAAATTTTTATAGGATGGACTGTTATCGTTTGGAGCCCTAGGATTCTTACTCTCTCCTGGATTTAGTTCCTTTATAGAACTTAAGATATGCTTCATATTGACCTCCTCTTTAGGTTTGGTATTTGAAAGTCTGTCTGATTCCTTTCTAGCAGGCTTTCCCTCATCTCTTCTACCCAACTTCCTGGATACCCTCCTATTGGTCTCTATATTGACAGCTATTTTATAAGCTTCTCTTATAGTCCTTGGATTCTTGTCTCTCAGGAGGTATCCCGTCTTAGAATCAAAATCATTAATATTAGTGGCTAAACAAACCTTGTCATCAAGTCTCATAACTTGGAAAATTTTGTGCATAGCCCTTTGAAACCTTATGTTGAAATCTGAAAAATCTTCATTCTGATTCTTTTTTATATTGTTGAATTCATTTAACATGAATCCTTCATTGGTCTTATCACCATATTTCTCCTTCAAGCAATCAATTAATTCATCCATTGTGTTAGAAACATAAAGTAAAATGAAAAAGAGAAGGAAATAATCCAAAAGAGTATGCAATGGAAGAGATTTACCAAATGCTGAGAGAGAGAGAGAGAGAGAGAGAGAGAGAGAGAGATTTTCTTTCAATAGAACAACCATCAAGATCACCACGATGCTCCAAGAACCAAGACAAGAACACAAGGATTTGAAAGGAGAAAAAACAAGAAAAAAACCCCTTGTGAATAATATGAATATGGCTCAAAGCCTAAAGAATGAGAGCAATAAGCTCATTACAATATTGCAAGAATGAGAATGAGAGAAGAGAGAAGAAATCCAACTTAGAAACCCTATGAAAACACTAAGAAGTGTGTGAGAACCATCTCTTAAGTAGAGATGAGTGGAGGAGTTTGCATGTAACTCCCATACTCTATGTGTGCCACATTCACATTTGGTGTGTGTCATGTGTAGGAATCCTCTTAAGGAGGAATATATAATTTCCTTATTAAAGTAATTACAAATAATATGACATGTCCTTGGTATATCTTTTAATCACATAGTTACCAAGGAAAGATTAATTCTAACATCCCCCTTTAATCTTTACTTGGGGAGATGAGATCAATAGGTATCACACCAAAATGTTTACAATGATTTTGAGATGTTTCTTTTGAAAGAGTCTTCAGAAGATTTTTGATAGCTAGATCATCATGTATTTCTTCAACTGGATCGGTGGAGCTTGAATGGTACATAGGAATGTTTTCTAAGTGGATAGCTCTTTGACAATACAAAGATGTAATTGCTTGTGGAGGGGGACCCAAATCTTCAAGTGACCATTGAGATTCTTGAGATGCATGTGTGCATTCTATGTATTCATCTGCAGTAGAAAATAGAGGTGGAGCGTGATCAACACCTGAGCCTGCAATAAGGCAAGAACCACTAGTAGAGCGCCCATCATTGGGATCGCCTAGTACTGAATTAGTAACACTTTGGAAATCAAAATCATATTGTGAATCATTAATCACATAATCAGGAATGCAATCTTCAGTTGCATAAAACAAATATGTAACGTATTCATCATAATATGAAACATCAAGCGGAGGAGAGCTACCATCATTAACCTCCAAAACAATCATAGGATTAGTACCATCATTATGAATTTCATCTCGAGTAATGAACATATCTTGAAAATTAACATTAAGAAAGTTAGAGATAATTTCTTCTTCTTATTCAAGAATATCATCAACATGAGAGCAAGAATCATCAAATTGCATTGCATCATGAGAGAGCATATACTCACTTTGAGAAGGAAGATAGTAATCAAGAGGGTTATTCCAAGAGTAGCCTTCATCATAATATTCATCCCAAATAGTATTATCATCATAGTGAGAAGTAGGCATCCGATACCGAATAGTAAAAGCATGACGAGTGTTATTATTATGAGATTTAGGAGTATTAGGATTAGATGACTTCTCATGTTTAAGTTTATTAAAAAAAGTATTGATCACATGACCATCTTTCCCACAATAATTACAATGAGGTCTATTAGAATTGTTATGATAACTATTATTATGATTATGATTATTTGATCTATTATTATGAGATCCAGACATGAAAGCGTGTTCATTAGTTTTGATAGAGCCAAATTGAATTAACTTAGCCTCTTCTTGACGTAAAAGTGTTTGAAAGATAGAATAAGTGAATTGATTTTCTAACAAAGGAATAGCTAATTGAGAATGAATATTAGTGATAAATTGTCAAAACTCTTTAGGAAGGCATTTTTTAAGAATAATAGTAACTAATCTAATATCACTTAAACTAACATTAACACCACTTAGTTGAGTTTTAATTGCATCAAACTTGAGTAAAAATTCATCCATAGTTTTAAAATCAGTATACCTCAAGTCCTCCATGTTGTCTTGGAGTTGAACCTTACGGGATTCATATGAGCTGTCATACGTCTGTTGTAGAATGTCCCACGCTTGATGGGCTTTAGTACAATGTCCAATTAAGACATAAAGATCAGAAACTATTGAGATACCAATCAATCCAAGGGCTTCTTCATTTTTTGTTTTCCATGCATCTTTTTCTACTTGTGAAGCAGAGGTAGTTGGTTCAACAAAAGAATCTATAGCAACTTCAAGTAAATGTTTAAAACAGAATAGAAATGAAACATGAGTTTTCCATTGGTGATAATTAGAACTATTTAGTTTAATTTCCAGAATTAGAGTAGACATGATTAATGATCAAATAGATGGTCAAATTAACTTAAACAAAGTGAATAACAATGAATATATATAGATCAAGATCAATAAATATAAATTTAACTTAATGTTAACTCTCAATTGAATGGTTAAACAGATATTTGAAAGAAAAAAATAATAATTTAAATGGCGAAACAAATTTTGATTACAAAGAATTAATGAACCAGCAATTAAATTTGGTTAGTATTGAAATAAAGAATGTATAAGTGAAGCAATTTGAAGTAAAATGGGGTGGAAAAAGTATTGACGTTTAAACTTTTTGATTTTACAAAATTTGTAAGTACTAAGATAGAAGAGATTAATATTGAATGAAGCTTGGATTAGAGAAAAAAAAAAAAAGATGATAAGCAAAGAATAACAATGATTTGAATAATCAAATTGATGTATACAAATGTTAATTTAAATCAAATGCTTGATAAAATTGATAAGAAATTAATTAATTTAAACTAATTGATAATGTTGATGAACAAAATTAATAAAAAAAAGTAATTAGAGATGAAATGAGTCAAAGATGCTTTCAAACTAAGACAAAAGTTAGCAAAACCACAGAAATGATGAAAGGAATCTCAGAATAATGATATAAATCTGTCAATGTACTAATTTAGGAAAATAACTCCTAGCTGTAGCCTACAAGAAAAGATGTTAGAGAGAATATATGTTGAAGTAAAATGATTAAAACTACATAATATCAAAGAAATGAGAACAGCAAGAAGAATGTGATAGAAAAAAGTTTGACTAATAGCAAATACTAGAGACAAAGACAAAGATAAATAATACTGCAGAAGTAAAGCATTTTTCTGTAGAAAAGAATGCTAAGAATCTATACAAAAATAATCTTACAATAATAATAAACTCTAAACAACTGTTGCGCAATAGTAAGGAAGTTTTAAAATTTTAGTAAGGTTGTTGAAGTTGGGAAACCAGAATGTTGCCCAGAAGATGTTGGGAGTCAAAACAGCAGAGGGGAGACTGCTTTCAAAGAAGGTTGCATAAGGAATGTGATACAAGTTTAAATGTTGCGCAAAAAGACAAGTGTTTGAAGTGCTAAAAAGGTTGCGCAAGGGAGAACACATTGCGTAATATGTATATCTAAAGAGATGAAGAATAAGGTTGTGCAAGGTGGAGTTAGCTACTGAGAAAACTTGAGAACAATGTTGCACAAGGAAATGACCAAAACACGTTATAATTAGAATAATAAAACGTTTAACTTAAACTTATAAAAAAAATATTGTTATCACCATATAAAACATTTTATTATGACCAAACAAATTATAATGTTGCGCTAAGATAAGCTATAGTGTGCAAGTTATAAACAAGTTGCGCATGGATGAGATACCAGAGGGAAGCTGCGCAAAGAAAAGAAAAGGAAAAATGGGAGATGTAAGGAAGTTTTACAAAGAAAGCGCATGCGCTAAGAGCTATACAAACAATAAAATTTGCGCAAAGATATGCTAAGAGATTTTGAGCGCTATGTGATAAGCTGCGCTAAAAGACAAGTAATGAAATGTATAATATGATACCAGTATGGAAGGGATTGTGCGGTAAGAGACAAAGCTGCAATCAAGACAAAGCTGCGCAGAATAGAATTTTGGGTAGCGCAATGTATAAACAAAAGGAAAAGTTGCGATGAATGGAGCTAAAGGAGAAGTTTGTTGTGAGCCAAGGGACAAGAGCTGGGCTGAAAGAAATATTTTAAGTTTTTAATGGAAAAGCTTGAACAAAATGATTAACTAAATCTAATTGGTCTCTCTGAAATTGTTTTCAACTATGAGATAAATCTGAGGAGGATGAGCAAGGACGAGCTAAACTGCAGAGATATATAAAATCAGAGATGTAATAAAAAATAGATTAATATGAGAAAAAATGTAAATCCTACAACAAACAAGTTAGATAAATAGATATTAGAAAATTTTAAAGGAAAGAAATATGTTAGAACGCAGAAATATATAAATCTGAATATACAAATATGTAAATAGGATAGTTAGAGAAATGGATGAAAATGCATGAAAGAGAAAACCCTTGCGGTTTCCCAATAGAGGGTGAGATTAGCACTTAAAAAAACTTGAAAACCCTTGCGGTTGCCCGACTGAGGGTGAGAATAGTACTAAAAAAAACTTGAAATAGATTTAGATTTGCAAAAATAATGAAAGAAATCCATGCAAACAAAAGTTAGATCAATAGAAATATGATTTATTCTCCTCAATCGAGATGTCTTTCAACTATTCATGCATGCATACTCAAAACAAGGATTAAACCAGCTCTTATACCATGTTAGAAACATAAAGTAAAATGAAAAAGAGAAAGAAAGAATCCAAGAGAGTAAGCAATGGAAGAGATTTACCAAATGCTGAGAGAGAGAGAGATTTTCTTTCAATAGATCAACCATCAAGATCACCACAATGCTCCAAGAACACAAGGATTTGAAAGGGGGAAAAGCAAGAAAAAATCCCTTGTGAATAATATGAATATGGCTCAAAGCCTAAAGAATGAGAGCAATAAGCTCATTACAATATTGCAAGAATGAGAATGAGAGAAGAGAGAATAAATCCAACTTAGAGCCCCTATGACAACCCTAAGAAGTGTGTGAGAACCATCTCTTAAGTAGAGATGAGTGGAGGAGTTTGCATGTAACTCACATACTCTATGTGTGTCACATTCACATTTGGTGTGTGCCATGTGTAGGAATCCTCTTAAGGAGGAATATCTAATTTCCTTATTAAAGGAGTTACAAATAATATGACATGTCCTTGGTATATCTTTTAATTACATAGTTACCAAGGAAAGATTAATTCTAACACATTGACCCTACAAAATTATAGGGTAACCCTTTGAACCAATCCCTAGCATCCTCTGCTAAGGACTGAACAAAAATTTTCATTAATACATCCTCATGCATAATTTCAAAATCATCCATTATGTCAGTAAATGTTTTCTAGTATTCTTCACATGTGATTACATTATTCCTAGCAAATTTAGGAAGTTTATCTCTAGTGACACTTGGGACTTCATTAGGATAACCTTAAATGTTATGAAATGAAAATTGTGTGTACCTTTCTGCATGAGTGGGTCTTCCTTGAGATGAAGTGTTTTCTTGAGAAGTAGAGGCTTTAGCATTTGATGTTGTAACTCCTTCAGTACCAAGCTGAATAGGCCTAGTTGTCTGTCTAAGAAAATCAACCTTCTTCTTCATCTCCAAAGTAGAAGCCTTCAATTATACCTTCTCAAGTTCTTTGGCTATGATATCCTTTTCATCCCTAGCTCTTTCAATATCAATGTCCAATTTAGACATCTGATCCAATGGGACTTTGAGATTTTTGGGTTCATTTATTGAAACCCTTGCCATTCCTTGCTTTCCCTTATCTTTAGGGCCTTGATGATCAACCACTTGAATGGCATGTTCCTCTTCAAATCTCTGAGGCTTTTCAATATAATTCATTGCCTCCAACTCTAGCAATTTCATCATCCTTTGTTCAAGGAAAAATTGATCATGTTTGATCTTATTTTCCTTTTCCTTTTCTCTTTGTTGTTTGATGGCCACTTTCTCTTGGATTTGCCTTTCCACTTCAGCAAGTCTTTCAGGAAAACTATAAGGATCTAGAAGAGTAGAAACAGATTCCTCTTCTTCTCTCTCATCAGGAGAACTATAATCTCCATAAGTACCTAGTCCCTCATCTGCAGCCTCCCCATATTTGGATGGATTTCCTTCTTGGCTGTGTTGGACTGGTCTTTCTTCTCTATTGTCATCCTCTTTGTATTCCATTTTGAGGGAATCTTCTATTATCTTTTCCTTTTTCTTGGTTGATCAACTCTAGATGTAGTTGGTACATCATCTCCCAACCTCTCTTCAGGATGTCTCTTTGACCGAGACCTAGTACTTCTATAACTCATATTGGGAAGTGTGTGTCAAAATGCTTTTTTGATACTCAACACTACTGCAAAGATACTCAAATTCGCCACCCAACACTAGTTGGGATCACAACACTAATTGATATGAATAATTGAAAATAGAGAACTCTCAAGATAAAATAATGACAAAAGACTAAACTTGAGTAACTCTATGCTTCCAATGATCAACTTACTGGCCAGCTATGAAAATTTACTGCACTATCCCCAACATAGTCGCCATCTTGTTGGTTTTTAAAACTGTTACACTTTGAGAAGAAATCAATATATCTTAAGATTGATATTAGGAGTGGTTTTCTCCAAGTGTGAAAGCTTTGTAATACAACTGGACCAACTATAGGGACAAGATTGCCCTCTTCACTTCTGGCTCTACAAAACCAAGATGGGTACACCTAGTCCAGACAAAACTATACTCTTTACAATATCTTCTACTTCTAGATTTGAACAACAGATAATGATAGAAAAGTACTAAATGCCAACCAAGCATTCATTGACTCTACATTGTCATGATGGAATAACAACAAACAACTATAAATGTAGAGAATTTTGTAATGAGTTTGATTATATTTAGGGATAGAATATAGCCAAACCTATCAGACATTTATCTCCATAGAATATACTAGTTCTAGATTAGTGCCTTATCCATTGGGTAAACTCCTAAATACAATATTGAAACTGAAACAACCTTTTGGTATAGACTCACAGCCATAAACATAAAATCTCTCAGACTACACACTACAAGATCCTTAAGTAGATAATCCAATAGAATCCATGTATATCCAAAGTATTTTAATTTGATCTAAGATCAAACACATGTGGAATACACATATGCATAAGCAGAACTTATAAAGTAAGCCAGAAAACTTACAACTCAACAGACAACACACAAGAGAGACTTAAAATTTGAGAAGATCTATATTAAGCATGATGAAATCTTGTTTCTGCAACAATATGACAAGGAAATACAAAATAAAATAATATGCAAAAGATCAAACAACTTTCTACTCTCTTTTAATACAATCTGAAGAACATTTGCTAGATCCTAGACTAGAAACAAGTATAAGCCTAATGCTTTCTACTTTCCCAATTTTCCATCCCCTACTAAATGGTCTTGAATATTCCTTTATAGGAATAGGAATGCACCAAGCTTCAGACCATTTAGGGTTAGGTTTTACAACAAGTCATGTAAAAACATTAAATACATTCAATTCTATGATCAAGTTGAAACCCTATCTTTCTCTTCAATCTATGCAAATCTGATCTGAAATTGATTTCCCTAGTCCAAAGATGTGAGCGCAGTACCCTGAAGTCTAAAATCTCAAGCCATGTCGCAGAGAGAAACTCAATTATAAATGCAGAAGAGACCAGGCACCGCTATATGCATTTATCCCTTTGGTCTAGAAACCTCTATTTGTCAATTTTGGTCTTTAATGCATCTTACCATATCACATTTCAACCCCTACATTGTTCAACAGTTATGCAAAGTCGACCCACAAGATCAGATCGGTTCATTAATAGCTCTGAGACAAGATCTGAGTCCACCGCCATGAAACCTTTTGAGACAAAGATTTAAATATTTGAATTTCATGTTAAAACGGTCACAGGTGGCGTGGAACAAGACTTGGACGGTCGAGATCAAGCCTCCTCATAAGTTTAAAACATAGTCGTTGATCAGTTTTAAGTTATCCTGGCATTGACCTAGATCCTTCCAGGTGTCATCCTAGCGCATTGCCTTGAACATTAACAATCTTCATCTTGACCATTGAGGGAAAGCGCCCACCATCCAATATGTCTCTCGTCTGATCTTTGCCTCTAACTTGCCTCTGACTCATCTTTAACCTCGAGTATTGCATTCCTTTGTATCTCCAATTTGCTGAAGACATTCCTTAACTCTAGTTATATTCGGATATTGAGCGACAACCACAAGATCAAGACTCAATCCTCGCTGAATCTCTGAATACCTTGACTAAATTTGACTTTATCTAGCGATTCAGCGACAAATATAGATCCTCGCCTCAATCAACGGCTCATACTTTATCCTTGTGAACTCTGAATAGATCCTGACTTAACTGTCTTGACCATGGATTCATCTGGAGAATCCGCGACTAAGGCAATCTCCAAGTCGCTAGATAAAATACTAACCCTAGAGTTTGTTCTGAGATCATGTGCACACCACATGATCTAAAAGACATCAATGATCAATGCCAGATCTCTGAAAGAAAGGAAGACTTTGACTTTTATCTAGAAATCTAGCGCTAGCCACACATCTATGTTTTGATCAACGGTCCAGATCCTTCGTCGGGAAACCTGACTCGGACTTGAACCAATCATGCTTGACCCTGATTAAATTTGGAGATTCAGAGATAACTGAATCTTTGAATGGCTGAATAATTTTCTTAACTCTATTCACATTCAGAGATTACGCACCAGCCCTCAATCTTTCTTCGCATCTACAGTTCTGATTTCATCTTTGCAAACTCAGCTTGACTTTACTTGACCTAGGATCCGTTTGGATATTACGCGATTGAAGAGATCTCCAATTCGCCAGATACTTGGCTTAACCTGAGTTCCATTACGAGATCACACGCCAGCCACACAATCATGTCAAGAATAGAACCCGATCAACGACCCTCGTTGAATCGCTGAAAGAAATGCTAACCTTGACTTTTATCAGGAGATCTAGCGCCAATCGCACATATGAGACAAGATCGACGGCCTGCGCGTAACCTCCAAATGATAAAAGCATATTCCCTTTCTTTACAAGATCAGGGGATAAAGGTCGTGCCAAGTCGCTGAATAAGAAAGAGTATTTGATCTCAACTGTGAGATTACGAGATAAAGGCAAGGAAGAAAAATCATACATGACTTAAAATCTTTAAGTGACTTGTAAAAAGGTAACGTGAAAATAGAACAAGTCTTGAAGGGTTTAGGGTTTCAACAAAAAAATGACTCAATCAAGACTTAGGGTTTAGGCCAGAGACCAAAAACAATTGTAGAGGCATGGAAGAAAGCTTGGAACCAAGAAAATTTTGAATGGGTCTAACAGGTCCTTATGTCCCAAAATCCATATCTATTGATCCATCAATATCCCGAAATTCCACATTTTCTTTTACTCCATCACTTCACCACTCCTCAAAGTGTGTGCCAATGTTGTTCTTGCCCACATTTCCATCCACTCAAAATCAAGTCTTCTTACGCCCCTTCCATTATCCAACACCCACTTTCCATTCTTTCATCCATCATTTCCAACCTTTTCCATAAATTTGTACCCTGATGCATTCAACCATCCATTTCATTACCCTACCAACATATAAAATAAGGACATAAAATGCAAAATATGTTTTCAAAAACCTCTTGGCATGTCCACCGCTTGTCATCACTTATCATTCAGTGCATCATGTCATTGCCTTATCCTATCATGTCACATCTCTTATCTTGCAAAACAAACATATTCTTCCCTCGTTGGATAGTCCTTGGGATTCAAATCATCTTCAATGTCATTATAAAGTTTCCACCATCTTTCCTCCATTCATTGTCATTCCATCAGTCCATTTATACAGTCATAATGTCCCTAACTTGCTAAACACTGGGGAAATCAAATACATCTTGCTCGAGCATTATTGTCCATAAAAAACTTTTAAAAATCCTAAAAATTATAAAAAGCAAAAAAGAACAAAAAAATTAAATAAATTCTAAAAATCCAAAGCAATAAAGTGTCATTTTTTTACACCAATTTCTTTTTCATTTCCACTTGTCATTTTCGTTTCATTTTCCATAAGTTATCATTTGCAACAAGGCAAACATTTCTGCAGATGCAATCAAGAGACGTAGAACCTTGTGCTTCATGAATCATGCGTCAATAGACAAACCTATCCAATCATATTAAGAATCAATTCAATCGAACTTGTCGTCATCATTATTCGGTCTTTTGTCATTTTGTCTAATACGGGATGTGTCCTCGAAACCAGACATTGTCATTATTTATCATGTGCATTATACATGATGTGTCCTTCCTGAAACCAAACACATTAATCATTATCATTATCATTTTTAAACTATCAACTTTGGCAATTAGATATGATTGGTTGTTGGCTTTCTTGGTTTAGTAAGTCTTATCTTTTATTGATTTCATCTTGGCACCATATTCCTATGCTACTCAAGGATATCACTGAGTGATGATAATGGTCGGGATGGTTCATGGTCTTTTGCTTTACTTTGTCTTATCTGTCATTGATTTTATCTTTCTCCATGTTCCTATGCTCCTTAAGGATACCACTGAGTGGTGAGAGTGGTCGAGATGGTTCATGGTCATTCATTTGTACTTTGTCTTTTGTTTGTGGGATGTTCTCATGAAATTTTGGGGCATGTACCTCGACCCATGATGCATGTGTTTCAGGGGGATTGGGACATTCCTTGTCTGCGTTGTGTCTGATCTCATGCAAAAAGGATCACAGGATTGCTTTGACTTCATATATGTCAAGGTGCGACGCATCTGATTTTCTATATCAAAAAGCTCTACAAAAGACAAATAATGCACTAATAAAGAAAAGCAAGGATTGATATTTGCTTTGTTTTCCTTTTGTTCTTGGCTCGTGTTTTGTCATGCTAGCTTTGTTTTCCTTTTGTCCTTGGCTCGTGTTTTGTCATGCTAGCTTTCTTTTCCTTTTGACCTATCTTGTTTATCTCTTCAATCGGTCTTGTTTGGGTCTTGTGTTTTTTTCTTTATTTTAAAAAAAAAATCCTTTTGGTTTTTTGCCCAATTTTTCAAGGAGGCATCCCACCTCCATCCTTTGGTTTGTTAGGGCAACTTTTTGTTATGATTTTTATTTTTTCTTTGAAACAACGCTCATAATTAGATTGTCTCAAAAATGGGCAAAATGTAGACACCTACAAATGGTCATCGCCCCTCCTTCCCTTTTTTAGTCATTTTTATGTCTTGAGTTATTTTGCTCAATTTTATCCATTTTGATTATTTTAAGTCATTTTCAATTATTTTGATTTAATTAAATTTATGCTTTATCATATCGCTTATTTTATGTCATTTTAGTGTGTTCAATTAAATAATTTTAACAATTATATAATTGTGTCCTAATATTGTCTCTAGGGAGCTAATTGATTAAATTAATGTCCATGTCTCTTTTTGACATAAATAAATTTCATAAATTTCATTTATTTGTCCTTTTGTCTTATATTGCACATTTAAATATTTCAATATTTAAATGGTTTTTTGGATTTCTTATTTTATTTTGAATTCGAATTTTATTTTATTTTATTTTATTTTATGTGTTGAGTTTTTGAGGGAAATTTGCAAATCTAATTTATTATCCAATTTTAGTTATTGACTCTTGTCTCTTTTTTTTCCTCTAACTGTTCATTTTGGTGACTGTTTAGTTTTGAGTCATTTTCTATTTAATAGGTCTTCTTCATTTTGAGGCTAACCACGATTCAAGTATCCTCATTTTGCTATTATATTTTTTGTATTGTTTTTTAGGTCATATTAGTGCACTCTCAAAGAAAGAGCAACATTAATTAGAGGAGGAAAAAAAAAACAATGAAGTGTCTTATAGTTTGCATGATTTTGTTTTCATTTTACATCATTTTATGCAAATTTTATTTAAATACTTCATTTAAAAGTGAATAGGGATAGTTGAATATGATTTAAGGCTTTTTTGTGGTTGAAGTTTTCATATTCCGACACTAACTTTTTCCCTATCTACAAAAATAATTAGGGTTAAAATTACAATTAGAACTATAGTTGAGGTTAGAATTATCGTTAAGGTCATAATTATCTTCTTTTATTTTAAATTTAACAAAATAAATATTATATTTAATATATTCAAGAGTTATTTTACTTTGAACAATTATAATATCATTGACCTCAAGTCCTAAACTATTATTGAGTCATCTCTACATCAACATATCGTTTCAACTCATCTACCAAAAAGATTGATTAGAATACAACAATGACATGTACTAGCCACTACGCAGCACTTGTTTTAGAATAACTTGATTATTATAAAATTAGGTTAGCTATCCTCTAAAATCTAATACAATTTGCATTTCAAAAATTGAGTAAAAAATTAGTATAAAAATTGTTTTGTTAAATGAGCTTTATTTTTATAAATGTGTTACTATAAGAATCCATTATAACTCATTTTAAAGTCTCTCAAAGTAAGAAAAAATAGGTCAATAAATACATAGAAGAAAAAAACACAAATCAAGCAAAATTATTTTTTAATTAAGAACAATTCTTTCATTTAAAAAAATCAAAATCAGCATTCGTTATTTTGATCCGGATAACATATGCAAAAAGTATTCATTATTTTGCTGATTTTAGATTATCTTTCATTTTTCAGCAGTGGAATAGTTTTTCCATGTGAACATAAACACAAAAATTAAAAAATTAAAAAAAATATCATTCATTTCAAGTATGTATTATAATTAAAAAACATATATTTTTAGCATTAAAATTCCAAAACAAACACACTAGATCCAAAGCATTTGAGGTGAGAGGCGCTTCAAACATAGCCAAATTCAAAGTCTTCCAAACAATCATACCTTAGTCCACCCTTTAGCTCTATGTTACACTTATTATTGCCATGTAAAAATAGTAGTTCACAACTAATCCAATCAATGCAATGCATGCATTCCAAGTATACAATTTGTTAGACACACAAAAGTGGTGAGTCATATTTGGAGTATAGGTAACCATCCAAAGAGATCTCACAGTAAACTCCAAATCCTAAATGATGATAAGGCAGTAGTGAGGGTGGATCCAAACTCTAATAAGATCTAGAATAAATATATGGTTGTAGTGGTGTAAGGATCAGCCACCTTGCTACACTACTTTAATCATTAAAAAAACAATCACAATAGCATATTTGAAATCACAGTGAAGGGAAAATAATTCACACACCATCTACAAATATTTAGGTTAATTTAAACTAGCACTTGCATCGAAATAGATGCAAGGTAAAGCCGATAGGAAAATGAAAAATTATAATATTATTATATAAACATATGATTCTATAATAGTAATTTATATTATAAAATATTATAAATAAAATATGTTAATTAACTTATAAATATATTATATTTAATTTCAATATATAATTTTATAATTTTAATAATATAATAATATTATTTTAATACAATATTATTTGAATCTATATAATTTCTTTTATAGCTTTAAATTTTTTTATTTTTTGAATAAAATATTAAATCTATGTTTATCATAAATAATATGAGTAGATGATAATTACTTTTAGATTGTAAACTTGAAGGTTCTCGTGCAGAAATGCATTTAAAAGGCGGAATCACGACCAAAGCAAGTGAGCTGATACTGAGAAGTGAAATTATATCTAATATGAAAGAACATTTTCTTCCATGAAATAGAATTTTTAAATTCAATTTCAAAAGTACAGTAAAACCTAGAGAGAAATAAATTGTATGCTTGTACTACACCTCCGTAATTTGCAAAATGACATCGTCTTTCCGAATGAGCTTGCTAAGAAGTTTTGGGGCCAATTATAGCGAATCACACTAGGAAATTTCAATTCTTAGCAATTTATACTCTTCTTTTGGTTTACATGGTGATGATGATTGTGATAATTTGATGATGGTATGCTGGTGGACAGCAATACTAGTGCTTTATTTTTCTCCTCCCTTGGCAGCCTTATTTTCCTCCGACCGAACGATGTGACTTCACATGAATGCAATGGAATGTGGACTGTTGTGCTATTGTCAAGCATCTCTTCCCTACTTTGTTTTTTCTCTACTCCCACAACTGGCGATATCTTGCCCTTCTCAAGCATAATTTGGAAACATAGACAAGGCACGTGGATTTTTCCCCCAAATCCATACCATGCAGTCTGCCACGATAGTCTACCGCTCTAACAACATGCAAAAAAATCATTTTGTAGATGCCAAGTGCTCCTCTTGATGTCCAGTGCTCCTCTTGACCTGTAAGCTATGACAATTCCTAGGAATGTACACAATTCCTAATCATGCATATAGGGCCAGGGCCAGGGCCTGTGAGATTGTTAGTGTGTTTTTATGTGCATTCTCTAACCTCGTAAACTGTATTATCTCTACCATCACCCAATGACATTGCCAGAAAGATTTTTAAGAACTTTTAACCTTAACTTCTAAGCACTTTCATTGATTGAACATTAGCACAACCCTCCATGAAACGATAAGGGAGTGCAATCCTAAAATATCACCGTAAAATATTCCCAAGAACATTTTCGATTGCGTGAGACAATTTCTCGGTTGGAGGTTTCTCCCCATTATTGTATTACATGATATAGTATTTTATATTATATATATTATATATTAGAAATTATAATAATTATTTATTATTTGTAATATATATTAAAAATATAATATAGTAAATATTTTAGAATATATAATAGTTATATATTATAATATTGTTCAAATATAATGAAATTGAATTTTGTAATGAAAATAATGTTTATAGTAATAAAATATAAAATATATATCTCATAAAATATACTATAAATTATAAAAACAATTTTAAAATTAATTAAATCATTACAAAATTATGGTTAAAATAAAATTACCACAAAAATAATGAAAACTTGGAGATAAGTAAAAGGTATGCATTAACTATTGAATCTAATTACCTAAGAAAATTTTTCCTAAACTAATAAGATCCAATCATAAACCAATAAACGAATTTTAAATAGATCGAAAAATAATTCATAATTTTAAAATAAACTAATACAAAACTAATTTCAGTCCACTTTCTAAATTTTAACTTAAATCACCTATTTGATCTATACTCAAAATAATTTATTATCTTATTTTTTAAATTTCTATCTTATCATATTAATTCTAACAAAAATAAATAAATAAAAAATTAACATTAGTTAGTTAATTAATTTAATCTACATTTAGATTAACAAAATAAAAAAATTTAATTAACTAACTAAGAAATTAAAATTAATCAATTTAATTTCCTAAGATTTTATCTACCTTACCTAGTAAGCTAGATTCTATCAATTAATTTTATAAACATTTAATTTATAAACCAAATCCCATCCATACCTAACTAATATAGCTTAACCCTTGACTAGTAAATGACTATTCCTATCTA
>MU225495.1:246559-287355 GCA_018584345.1 Thuja plicata | reverse complement strand
AAAAGGACCTTTCCTTTCCTTTTACAGCATTATACTTTAATAAGGCAACTTCTCAAATATATAAATATAATGTCATCCTACCACAAGTTATAAGCACTAATACTGGGATTATTAAATAAGGCAAATCTTCATTAACAATTTGACCAAATGATAATGATGTTGGACCGTCTGCTAAACTGCAATGATAACATAAGCAAAGTGACTATCATGGCCAAGTCGGGCTGGAGTAAAATGCTAAGCAAACATACATACAATCCTGCAAATGGTAACAGTAAACACAAGAACAAGCAGGCAGGCATGGTGAATACTCGTGGTAGATAGAATAAAAGCGGATAGAAGGAAGTAATTAGCAAAATAACAAATTGAGAGTTTTATAGATTGTAAAAGTGCTCGTTGATAAGTGAACAAAATAGTAGCAGTAACAAAATTTATACAAGCAATAAGACAGGCTATTTGCTAATGCATAATTAATAAGCCTGACATGACTACCAGGTGTTAAAATTTAAATCCTTCAATCTGCCATCTCCTTTTGCAAGGAATGGAATGATCATACTATTGATATAAATTAAAGTAACGGCTGCATGGGGACATGCAGATCACTTTTTCATGTAGTATTCAGTTCCAACTCCAATGCCATTAAACATGTGCATGAGGTAATGAGAATGGTCACTGAAAACATGAAACCTTACAATCTTCCTCCGGACACGCCCCCGTGGAGCACACCAAGTAACATAATTATGTTACCTCCAAAATTGACGATCTGGAAATACAAAAGCACAAGGGTTCTCATGCCAACTAGCTTGGGGGGCAAGCGCTGAAGGCAACTGCCACTGCACATGATAGTGATGGCTCAAAGGTATTTGTAACATGTTGCTACAGTAAATATCAGTATCCACTTGATCAAGGGGCATGTTAGTATCACTTGTAATTAAATGTGAGCTAGAAGGAGGACCACATTATTGACCAAACCCAAAGCATCCACCATACATAAATTGGATATATTCAGTACTAAATATAATCTACTCATTAGGTCTTTCAAAGATCAATTAATTGAAAATTCCAGTAGACTGATTATATAAGCACATTTGCATCCATCATCATCGGTAAAAACATTTTCATGATATGATAAAAATTTAACAAAGAAATCAGATGAATGGAATGATGCAGCAATTAATGAATAGTGAGATGAAATTCTGAATTCAACTAAGTAATAATTTTCCTTTCCAATATTTCCAACTTTGCTTATGCTTTCATCCCCAGTGATGATCCTACTAGTAGGAAATGTCTATGGAGGCATCAAAAGGGTGCCTGATAAGACAATTTCCTTCATTTAATAATTAAGTTAAAAATTAAAATAGAACTGTACTCTAAATTTTAATTTAATTATTAAATGAAGGACATTGTCTTGTCACGCACCCCCCTTTGATGCCTGCATAGACATTTCCCCTACTAGTATAGTGTGAAATGTTCTATGAGAAAAAATTTGCACAGTAAGATCCACAACTTCATCTCAGTAATTTGCACAGCAGACCAAAGTTCCATGAATCGGACCCACCCATGACTCGGCAAGGAATACTCGGCCCGCGACTCGCCTATGACTCGGCAACGACTCGGTAAAATGAAAAACAAAGATTTTTTAGGATTTAAAACTCGTTTCAAGCACCCATTATTGAGTAAAGCTTAAAAACACTATAACATCATCAAATAGAAGCTAGTATGATCACATACATAAACATACATCCATCGCATAAGTACAAACGTAAATTGTAGCTGAAGGAAATAGAAAACATAGATATGCAGAATTATAAATAGTGTCAAATGTATATAAGATCCATGAAATCCATGACATCAATTGTTCCCAAACATATGTGTAATAAAAAACAAGTCTATGGCTCAGGCTCTGGCTCAGCCTCATCCTCAAAGTAGTTTGTCTCCCTCCTAGAAATGCGTCTGAGGTAGGTCCTAGATGACTGACAAGCCATAGCCTCTGCTCGTGAAGTGCCACTCTGATCAACATCAGCTGCAGTGGTGGTTGATCATGCTCTATCCTCCTCCTCTGCCATAGCCACAGCCTCAGCCTCTATGTCTGCCCGGTCAACCCACTCATGGTCCTCCTCAGTGAAGACAGGATCGGTAGACTAAGTGAGCCACTCAGACTCTGGATCTATCTCTTCTAGAGTGATCGGAGAGGAGTCAATGTCCAAAATCTGTCTGGTCCTAAGATGGAGGTTGTAATGAACGAAGACAAGATCATTCAACCTCTCCACAGACAATCTATTACGCCTCTTCGAGTGGATATGCTCGAACATGGAAAAAAAAATAAGAAAAAAGTATTGGTTTTTTTGTTTTTTAAAGTCATGCTTGATGACTGCCGCGGCCGGGTCATAGACCACGGACTAGGCGAGTCATGGAAATGGGTCATCATGACTCGGCAGCCATGACTCGACCCGCGAGTTATCATTACAGGCATGACTCGCGGTGAGTCATGGAACTCTGCAGCAGACACAGCCCATTCGCTACAGTTATTGTGGAGGCAAATCCTTCTCCTGTACACGTACAAACGACCATCTAAAAGGCTAGCCTAACAGAGCATACCCTCACTACTTACCAATGTAAAGATGCTTTCACATATTAGTTTTGGTATTCTGCAGATAATAGTTCCTTATTCATTAACTTAGAATATCTTCCCTTCTAAAATTAGAAAAAAAAGGACTAGCATCTAAGCATCATCTTCTCCCAACACCATGCCACATCTGAAACACTGAATAGTGATCTGCAAGGTAAATTTACAATTTTATATATAAACGATCATGTAAGCCTACTTAGAGGCACATAAAGCCATATAGCCATAGGATTTAATTTTTTAAATGATGAACCACATATAATATGCCAGGACTGTTTGCAGCAATAAAACCTGCCACAATCATTTTATTCCCTATTCCAGCCAGAATGGCGTGCATTTTTCTTGCTAGCCATCTGATAAACACTCTACATCCACAGACTAATTCCACGTGCAGATTAAGATCAAGATCAATACCCCACAGCTTATTTAGTTCCAGGTGATTTAGAATCAGTGTAAGATTAGAACACACAATCTGAACTGCATCCATAAAAATGATATACATTCTAAGCATCAGTTGTGATGCTTCAGATGTATCGAGCAAAAACCAAGTCCTGTTTATTTGACAATTTTTGGACCTGACGACAAGGATACATTCTAGGAAGTTTGTCCCTCCATAAAAATTTTGAAAAAAAAACTTTTTTGAAATATCCTCCAACCATTTTACACCAATTCCGAAAGAATACTCTGAATTACAATTGAAGAAATGTATATCGTGTATCTTAGCCATGACCTTTCTTATATTAATCTATTATCAGTTGTATAGAAGCTTCTAATGACACAGAAGCGTATAAACTGCATTCGACAAAGGCAGGTTTCCAGCGAGTCTTATTTTGTGGCCTGAATGAAATAATTACAGGATGAGGGAGATGAACATGACATAGAGTATGCATCTTTGCTTCCAAAATGCCATTCTCTTCATTGACTTCTAACCTCAATGTGTACATAAATAAGACACGTTGGTCAATTGTTTATAGACTTTGGTGGCATGCAACCTGAAAGAAAAAATAATGAAACACATAAAACAAATATAGACAAATGAAAGAATCCCGTCCTAAGTTACACAAAATTATTCAGTTTTACTTTTGAATCGTGCCACTTTATCAAGGAGCTAAGGGACATTATATTATGAAATGTAAGCGTGACTAGTAATCTTTTCAACAAAAATATTTATACATCAAGTATAGTGTATTCTCTGAAAAAATTGCCTAACAGTAAGTTGTGGATAAAAATCTGGTAACACTCAACATTTATGAAAGTCTTAACTGTTTGCCCTGATAAATATTAACTAACATATATTTCCAAGACAACCTGCATACCAAGCTAAAAGGAGTAAGCTGCATGAGTTGCAAACTTGGCAAATCCTATGTTGAAGCAATAGAAGCCCTAACTTATGTAGAAAATTTGATTACAGAAGTAACTCTAAAGTGTTCTTCAATTCAGATTCAGTACTCTGTACTGCATGGATCTCAGAAATTCATATTAACAACCATTTTCCAAAACTAGCATATAACAACAAACCCAAAACATCTATCTTGAACATCTAAGGAAAAGGAATAATACATAACTTGATTCTTTGTTCCATATAGTGCCAAATTCCATTCAATGGAGTCTTGCACAGTCATCCTTAACAAATATTGTGATTTTAATATACAATAAGAATGTAATGAAGAAATACTTAATCAACTGTGAGTGGTAGTGCCATGCAACATCGTCGGATTTTGGCGCTCCGAGGTGTTGTCATGATCTCAATTCTTGCATCCTCCAACAATGTTACCACTTCACTGAATGAAGGCCTTACCTCAGGATTAGCATCCCAGCAGCGCCTCATTATCTCTTCCAATGCTGGGGGGCAATTTTGAGGGATAGTTGGCCTTAGACCCCTATTCACTACTGCAAATGCTGCTTGCACAGCTGTCATGTTATGGAAAGGTAGCATGCCTGTTACGAGTTCCCACAGGACTATACCAAAACTGTAGACATCCACTTTATGGTTGTAGGATCTGCTTTGGATCATTTCCCTGCAACCAGTACAAATGTAGTTGATATAACAAGCGTTAACATATTCCTTCTAAATGAGATGTGAAATCTGTGCAACAAGAAAACTGAAGCATGTTTAAACTTCTCAAGGTAGACCTGAATATTTGACTAGATGAATTGGTAATAAAATCTGGACCATCACTTGTGATATAGATGTTATTACATGTCCTTAATTGGTGATAAAATCTGCAACATCCCATGTGATGTAAATGTTATTACATGCCCTGACGGCTTTACTAGGCATGTTTTCATTTTATAGATTAGCATACTTATCTGGTCCAGATTGTGTAAAGATATAAATGCATATATTTAAGAAAAAAATGGCACGCTAGAATGCCTAGTGTCGAACTGTCAGCCACGTGCTGGAAGGTTGTCACTGAGGCAGCATGGACAAAGGAGCCACATATTGATTTTCATGGTAAATAGTTTGTTCAGATGGCTATGCTCAGAGCCAAATCTTACTGTCATAATGATAGTATAATTGGCAGCATGAAAGAAGATGGTAATATTTTAATAAACAGGAAGAAAGCAGAATGTCCTTAGATTAAAAGAATATGGAAACTACTCACAACAGAAATCGCGTCTTCTTATACAAGGAGAATAGATGAAATTGAACAAAAAAAAAAGCATTTACTCAAGTAAAAAAGTCATAGAAACTATTGATATGGGAAACCTAGCCATCTTGAAAAAGGAGAATCAGTGTACTCCATATAGAAAAGAAGCCCACCTGTTATGACTAATATTTATATTTTAATACTAGAAACTATTTAGCAGGGAAACTCAGCCTGCTCGTACAACAAGAAAAGGTGACTTTCTATAGAAAATAATCACACCTAATACAACTTACCATAGAAAATAAGCACACCTAATACAACTTACCATTATTGAAACGCAAATAACAAAAATGGCTTGCACCTGAGAACTGCTGCAGAGCAGTAATTTGTGAAAGGAGCACTCAGAAAAGAGCAGACAAGAAACAATCAACAACAAAAAAAAACGTTGTGGATCTCTACCAAGAAGCAAAAACAGACACTGAAATGCAGATGAAGTCTGCAGTGCCTGAAGCAACAAGGGAAAAACTAGAATTTTGGCTAAAAAGACAACTGGAAACACAACTTTGTGTTTAACCTGCAGAAGGGTTTCTTCGATGCAATCTTCCTTGACAACGCTGACAGGGAATCCATACTTTCTGCTGGTGTATGGAAAATTGGAGAAATCACACTGTATCTTCAGAAATGAGTGCTGAATTTCAAACCCAGCAACTTCTCCCCACGCGATGGCCCCAAATGGATCAAACTGTACAATCTACGAATCGAATTCTGGTCAGAAGAATGCCTCTTCAAAATTGGGCATACTCTCAGAACTCTTTTTGACATTAATGAAGAAATTCTGGAAAACAACTCTAACATATATGTGTGACTTCAAGTTGCATCTATCAAAGAAAATACCAAACGAAATCACATTGGTTGCGAAACTAGAAGATGGGTCCAGAAAATTGAGATTGAAGAACAGATTTAATTGTCTCAAATGTCGATGCAGGAAACATTTTATGGTCAACTATCCCCACATTCTACCCAAAGAAACCAAGGAATGAATCCCCAAGAAGTTGAAAGAGCTCATAGCAGCAAAAATTGTTTGGGGAAAAATCAGAACTAAAAGTACAAGACTTTTTGAAAAATTTGGGAACAAAACAGGAAAAAATCAGATTTTCAAAAAAAAACGTAAAATTTGTAGAGAAAGAGACAAACTATTTTTTTTAAACTTAAGGGCATTTCCATAGCATAGAGATATAGAGAGCAAATAAAATAGAGTTTAACCCATGAATTATAGAAAATAGATTTTTTTGTTTATATTCAGTTAACTTTTTTAAGAGGCCAGTCAACAAATAGTTGTCTAAGTATGAGATCAAATATTAGCTAGGTCTATGAAGTAACTGAGATCAAATATTAGCTAGGTCTATGAAGTAACTGAGATCAAAATTTATCAGACATTTTAAGAGGCCAATCACCAAGTAGTTATCTAAGTCTGAGATCAAATATTAGCCGAGTCTATGAAGTAACTGAGATCAAAATTTATCAGACAGCGATCTAGCTATTGTTAGGAATTTAGTAGAAGTGGAAGCCATTTTGAAGTGATCCAAGACTTTCATTGTGATTAAGGCAAGGAGTTTTGTAGGGGTAGTTCAATATTTGAGAAAGGCGAAAGCCTATCAAATCATATTCCACAATTGCAATGCTTTATATTACATAATGGCAATCGGTAAGTCCTTTATATGGGGTAGAATTCAACAAAAGAGATTTATTTAGATGAAATAAAATATTAGCAAGCCACTGATTTTGGCAATACCTAGCTTGCAACTACTATTTTAGGTGGAGACAAATGTTAATTATAAAGTTAAATATATTAATTATAAATCAAAAATCATATATCTATACATATATATATATATATATATTAAAATTTGAATAGATTTTTTGTATATTAAAAACTAAATATATACATTATAAATTTTAAAATATAAAATTTAAATTTTTAATTTATTATATAGCTATTAATATATATTAATAGTCAATAATAATTTTAATTTTCAAACTATTTTATAATATTAATTATAAACTATAAGGGTTCACTCCTTCCTCGTCAAAGTGCCATCTATAATAGTGCATAACAGATGATTTTAAAATTAGTGTATAATACTAATTATGTACTTGTTCACATCAAAATCCATGGGGCGAGGCGTGCGAAGAGTTTGGGTCATATCAAAGTCGTGTTTTAGAGCAGACTCATCCGCTCCTTCGATACTATCTCACATGCCCCCCGCAATTTAGGGTTTTGCAGGTTTTTGTAACAATTTTCACATTTTTTTGCCATTTTGTAAGGATTTTAGCATGATTTTAATGTACTTTAAGTACCAAAAATCATTGAAAATTGGATCAACAAGTGGTCAACAATTTTTTCACAAATCGGCTAGCTCAAGGATTTGCGATTAATTAGGTATAATCACGATTTTTTGCAGATTATTGTTTCTCTGAAGAGTTGACAAACAAGAACAATGAGCAACGATCAAGCAATGATACCAACACATTGGATGCCCCCATGTCAAACCCTAACCCATGCGACACACATAAGAATTCCCTAATAAACCCTATTCACAATCCTTACGATACACAAATTTCTAATTCTCCATCGAGGGCAATAGACACAATCACACCACCAACATGACAAAACATAACACTGTTGTCAACTAAATAAACCTTGGGAATGGTGAAGCGATTATGGATTGGTACAATGAAGACTCCATTGAGAAAGATGAGATCCATTTGCTTGAGGCTTTAATGGTCAACCCGTATGCGTCAAGAATAGGGAAGTCGAATCGTAAATTATCAAAAAAAAAAAAAGAAAGTCCACCAAACAAAAAAGAATAGAAGAAACTTCCAATGGAGGACAAACCAACATCAACAAATATAGAACCCTCCCTTAGGGAACCATGAAGATCACCACTTGCAACGCTTGCTTAAGCATCACTCCAAAACACAAGTGCAAGCATAATCATCTTACAATGAAACCATTCACACAGTTGAAGATGAGAAAGCCTTTTTACATCAATGTAAAGATTGGAATGGAAACTTCACACAAACATTAGACACCTCAAATAGACTAGGTATGCTCTAGAGATCTCAAAGAAAGGTTATCACAATACAAGAAAACATTAACCATGCAGCTTGAGACATACCAGTGCAGATAACTTTGCAAATTACAACAGTAAATTATTTTACAGCATTATATCTAGAATTAAATTTCATAAAACATGATTGCAATCATCCTTCAAAAAAAGTATGCATGGTCTCTATGAATAGAAATGAGCATAGGCCCAGATTTTGAAATATGTCCATTCTCAAATTTGATTAACTCACACATTCAATGCATACATATATTACAATATCCCTAAGAAATTGTCCCAGATTGTCACTACTCTTCAACAACCGTTGTCTTCGGTTGATAGACTGATGAATGATATTGCCTTGAAAGTGGTGCACTTAACAGCAGCTAATATCAATTGTGGAATTACAGTGATCTTTCAAATACATTGGCTTGTGCTCGTATCCTCAATCAGTGGTATTAATCCTTGCAAAAGTAGTGCTTCCTTAAATAGCTTCCCCTTGTCAGCCTCTATTGGCTTTGTTGGTGTTTACAAACACATAACAAAGGCCACGTTGGGCAATCATTGCTCAAATGTGCCTCCCTCCATCACCACTGCTTATTGAAGCGCATATACCTACACTGACTAGCCGTCCAAAATAGACAAATAATAGAGATAACAAATTTGCAATATGAGGAAAGAATTAGGGTTCGCCTCCTACCCTAGCAATGCTCCTGAGATTTGCCACAAGAAGCAATTCGTGCTTAACAACAAATTCTCTTAGAATCGCGATGCCTTCACTCCATAAATAGGCAATGGCCAAATAGGTCGGCCTCAAGAAGGAAAATAGATATTCCAAACAAGTCAGACCCAAGAGAGCCAAATTATTTAATATTATTAATTTATTTAAAATCTTTATTAAAATATTTAATATTAATATTATTTAACATTATTAATTTACTAATTAATGAAGTATTTAAAAACACTATTTCTGGATACAATACTACTACAATTATTTGGTGACATAACAGTCCTCCCCTCCAAGATGTTGCTTGCCCTCAAACAACTCTAAGTTTGGATGCTCAAAGATCTCCACACCTTCCCACGTTGCATCTTCCATTGGTAGTTTCCTCCTTTTGACCATATTCTCTAGAATGACCTTGTTTCTCAAGCTTCTTTCCCTCACATCTAAAATGATCTCAGGTTCAGGAATCAATTTTCCCTCATCAAGAAGTGGGGGCAGCTCCTGTGAAGGGATCATATCTTATTCTTTCCCTCACATCTAAAATGATCTCAGGTTCAGGAATCAATTTTCCCTCATCAAGAAGTGGGGGCGACTCCTGTGAAGGGATCATATCTTATCCAAGAACTTTCTTGAGACATGAGATGCTGAATATATTATGAATTATGTTGTCAAATGGAAGTTCCAGCTCATTTGTTACCTCGCCAATCTTCCTCAATACCCTTAAGGCCCATAAAAACATGGCTTCAATTTCTTATCCACTCCCTTAGGTGGAAGATTATCTATAGAGCTGCAACCTCAAGAAGACCATGTCTTTAGCTTCAAAAACATTCCCTTGAAGGGAGCCATACTTATTGACATATGGTGTGTTTTTTATTAAGGAAAAAGCAGGTTTTGATGGGGCCCCGAAACCCAATATAAGCAGATTTTGAAGGGGATTTGGAACCCCACTAAGACGAGATGCTGCATCAAATAGAACATTTGTACAACTGCAACCCAAAGCAGCCAAGGCCAGTAAACAGACAGCAGCCATTAAAGACAAATCATACCAAGTACCAGCTGCCTATGAGAACCCTACAAGAAGCCAAAGCCTAACAACAAGATCAAATCTTGAATACAATGAGATCCATAGGATTTTGATGGCTCCCCAAACCACAATAATTGGGTTTTAACATGGCTCCCAAAACCATAATTAGAAATTGCCTCAAAAGATTGAACCTTAAAGAACCAGCTGACACACTAGGAAAAACATCTTAAATAGAGGGAATAAGCAAGGAACCCCAAACCATATATATGTGAGCAGCAAACGTTTCCGAGTAGAACCAACCCTTTCCCCCAACAAAACTCCCCTCCACCTTGATAGAAGGAGATCCCACCTCAATAGGAAAATGAGAATAAAGAGCACTCCAACTCGAAAACCACTTCCAAAGTCACCCCACCTCCCAATAACCAACAGAAAAAGAGAGCCACTCAATGCTACAGCCACCCTCACCCACAAAACACATCAACACCTCCATAGATGACATCTCCACCTCGATAGGAAATGAGAGCAAGGGAAACAGCAACAAAAAGTGCCCAGATCGCCTCCAAGTCCCACGAAGGCCCCTCAAAACAAGGGGGGCCTCGCCCCAATAGAAGCCACTAAGGGAAGAGACGGAAGTGAGCCCATTAGAGTCCACCAAAGCAAAGGGACAGAGAAGCAACGGACTCCATCAAGGGTGTGAGCACCCCCAAAACGTGAAAGCCTCCTTAACCAGAAATAGCAAGAGGCCAGACTTGGCCCTTGAAAATTATCAGCATCCACCTAGCCACAACCACACAAGCCGAAAAATCGAAGAGAAGAAAAATCTCCCTTCCACCACAAAGCCCGAACAAGGCACACAGCCAACACAGGAGAAAGAACACCTGCAAAAGAGAAAGAGAGCATGGAAGCCACAACACCAAACATAGCAGGATCAAAACCTCTGGAAGAGTTGAGGCAACACCAAGCAGATAAACCACTCAAGCATAGGGAAGAAACACGCTCAGGAGAAATAGTCCTCACAAAGGCTAGTGAAGCAAAACAAGCTTTAGCCAGAGCCAGCCTCATAGCAACGACTGCAAAAGATGAGACAGAAAAGCACTATGGCTTACCCGAAAGCACCAAAGCCACACTCACCCTCTGAAAGACACCCTCCAAAAGGAAATCACTTCCCACAAAGACCACCAGGCCCCCCACCAAAAACGCCAAAACAAGATCACCCGCTGAAGAAAGGGACCAAAGAACCCTCTCAGAAAGAACAAGGGTGGTCTTGCCAGCCACAGGGAGACAAAGAGCCTCACCACACCAACAAAAAGGCCCAAGCAAGCCACACCTAAAGGAGAGGGAAGCGCCACCGCCAACCACAACAAAAGTCTGGACCAAAAAGGGCTCCCAGACCAAGAGGAAGAAACGGAAACACCCAAAATCAAAGGGGGGGCACAGAAGGAACCAGAAATCCCCCAACGACACTGAAGAGCCGCAAACCAGAGCACAATCTTCCCGCACCAAAAAGGGAAGAGAATACTGAAGAGAGATCTCAACTAGCAACACTATTCCCCCAAATGCAACCACCTGACCCAAGTTGTTTGCTACCCTGTAACATAATTCCTTAAATGGCCCTCTATCCATCTATTCACGATCTTAGTTTGTCCATCAATTTGTGGATGATAGCTAGTGTTTGGTGTCAACTCTATACCTGTGGATCGAAAGAGGTCTTGCCAAAACAAGCTAAGAAAATTGGTGTCCATGTCACTTACAATGTTCTTTGGCAAACCATGAAGTCTGAAAATCTCTCTTAAAAACAAAATATGCCACTTGTTGGGCTTTATATTCTGAAGAAATTGCATGAAAGTGAGCATACTTAGCCTATCAACAATCACATATATACAATCCTTACTTTGAACCTTTGGCAAACCCTTAATGAAATCCACGGATATGCTCTCCCATTTCTAATTTGGTATAGGTAGGGGCTACAATAGATCAGCTGGAAAAACGTGCTCCATTTTGTTTTGTTGTCATTTCGTACACTAACATGTTTTAACAAAACATTCTTCAACCTTTCCATGAAAAACATTCTCTCACCTACTTCTAAGTCTTGTAGAAGCCTTGATGACCAGCAAGTGGTGTGTCGTGACACGCTCTCAAAATCTTCTCCTTCATCTTGGATTCAGGTATTAGATACACTTGATCTTTGTAAACAATAACTATATCAACCACCTTAAAACCTATCATCTTGCAATTTCCCTTCCAAAATATCATTAGCAATTGGATTCTTAACATACTCAGCCATTATAGAAGCCTTCCAATAAGCGATATATCAGTTATTGAATAGAAAAGGCTTCTTAGAGATTGCAGTAGCCATCACATTATTATTCCCTTTTACATAATGTCAAAAAAATAGGCTTGAAGTTTGCCTACCCAATTTTGTTGCCTCTCATTCGAATCCCTTTGGTTGAGGAAGAGTTTCAAACTATCATGATCCGTTTTGACCACAAACTTCCCACAAACCAATTATTGTCAAAAATCATAAATAGAGAAATTTTGTTCCATCTCCTTGATCTTCCTACTCTCATATGCTATGGGATGTTTATTTTGCATCAATATAGCATCAACGCCTTTCTTGAAGCATTGCATTCTAAACAGAGGTAAGTGCGAAATCCAGAATTGCCAAAACAAGACATGAACTCATTACCCCCTTAGGTTTATCAACAGCTTTTTGTGTTGCTAGACGCCAAGAGAAGGCTCCTTTCTTCATCAAATTTGTCACAGGAGGTGCAAATTATGAGAACCCTTTCACAAATCTTTTAGAATAGCTGCAAAGTTCCACAAATCCTCTCAAATGTGTCTAATTTCTTGGTTTAGGCCAATTCTAGATTGCCTCAATCTTCTCCTCATCCACACTAACATCTTGGACATTAATCATTAACTCCAAATATAAAATTCCAGTCAACCCAAACTCACATTTGGAGACCTTAGCATAAAAAGAATGTTGCTCAAGTATGCCAAGCACTTCATCTAAATGCTTCAAATGATCCTCCCATGTCTTACTGTAAATTAAAATGTCATCAAAGAAAATCAATACAAATTTTCTCAACTAAAGAATGAATACTTGATTGATGCATGATTGGAAGGTGGCAGGTGCACTGGTTAATCCAAATGGCATGACCAAGAGCTCATAATGACCATAGTGACATCTGAAAATTGTTTTGTGCACATACTCATCTCTTACCTTAATTTGGTGGTACCCAAAATGCAAATCATTCTTGGAGAAATGCATTGCTTCATGAAGCTCATCACTTAGTTTGTAGATCTTAGGTATGGGATAGCAATTTTTTATTGTCCTTTAGTTGAGGGCTTTATAATCAAAGCACATCCTCATAGACCCATCCTTCTTCTTAACCAAAACTATGAATGAAGCGAATGGGTTGGAACTAGACCCCATACCCAATAGATCCTTAATTGCCTTCTCAATCTCTTATATATCCCAGGATGGACATGGAGTTGTGATAACTAGTTTTCCTCTTCCTCAAGCTTGATCATATGTTGAAAACCTCTATCTATTGGTAGTCCAGGAGGAATGTCTTCAAAGACCTTTTTATACTTGTCCAAAATGGACTAGATATCCACATTGTAGGACCTCCCATCCTTTGAGGGGCGTGTGTGTAATTAAACATCCAACTGCCCACACCACTTGATCTCTACGAAAAGCTCATTCCATCCTCTTGGATAAAACCATCAAGGGTCCACCATTGGAGAGATCATGTAGGACTAACTCTTTCCCGCTAGATTGGAACAACTCCATAGTCCAATAGCTTTGTTCATATTTGTCGGGCAAGTAGCACCATTACACTCCTAAGACCAACTTAATATCCCTCGTTTTGATAATATAGAAATCATCTTTTTATCACAAGGAAGAATCGTACCACTTGCAATTGTAATATTCAACCCTTCAAAGTCTTCTATCTTAAGTCCCAATTTAGTCACTCGCCCTTCATCAATGTACTTTGAGTAGCCTTGCTATTAATAAGAATTGTTGCCTTTTGTCCACACACGACTCCTCTAACACAAAAAGCATTTTATCTAGGTGTCATTGATAGTGTTGCAAGTGTACCTCCTAGATGCTCTCCTCCGTGGTGCTCATGCTCAATCTCTTCTACATCTTTCTCGGGCTCAGATTCATCATCCTTTATATTTGCCCTTTCCCCAAACACCTATCATGGCCATGGATCTCTACATATAAAAAATAGTTTTTTCCTTTGATGTTCATTCTTAGATACCTCTATTTGATTCCATACCTTGGAAGATGGCATGCTCTTTTAAAAAGGTCTAGCGAAATAGGTGGCACTTTCTTGGAGTAGAATCTATCCTTAGTCACCAAATCCTTCAAATTAAGAGCTCTCTTAATAGCTTCTTGCAATAACTTGGATCGAATGCTCTTACCAAACCTTTGAGGGATTCAACTAGTCCTTTTTATGAGTTTTCTTTCTGTTACATCTGGAATCATCACTGCAAGCCTCTAAAATTCTGCTACATGGTCATCTACCTTCCCTCTTGCTACAACTGTGTTGACTCCCTAAAATGAGTTTTTGGATCCCTTCTATCAAACCTCTCTGTCAGTCAATCTTTGGCTTAAGTCTTCCAAAGTGGTGATTGAGTCGTGCCCTTGGGTTACCATACCATGATACCACCATTCATGAGCTATTCCTTCAAGATGCAAATGGCAATTTTGATAGCCTCTTCTTCAAACATTGGATTTTAATGAGAAATGTGTCTAATTTCTACAACAAAGCCCTTGTTGAGGAGCTATTGGATCCATCAAAAGTTGTGAAAGATCACGGTGTTGAATGTCCTTCATCTCTTCATACCTTCCCAACCTACGCCCATTCCTTGTTTCCATCTCATATAACTTCGTGAAACTCATATCTCTGCTTATGTATATAACTTCGTGAAACTCATATAACTTCGGGAAACTCATATCTCTGCTTATGTAGCCCTTAAGGTATAGTATTCATCATGTAGCCTTGTCATTTCATACCCCTGTTCAGTTGGTTCTTCTTCTTTGCTTGCTGCTCCTTTTCCCAGAAATTTGGCCCTAAAAGTTCTAGTATTGGATGAGGCCTTCTCACCACTAGAGCTGCTCCCTTCTTCATTCTAGATAGGTCTACCAGCACTCAATTACTGGTTCACACCCCTTAGAAGTTGGA
The DNA here is from genome assembly GCA_018584345.1 of Thuja plicata. Lineage (NCBI taxonomy): Eukaryota > Viridiplantae > Streptophyta > Pinopsida > Cupressales > Cupressaceae > Thuja > Thuja plicata. The sequence goes on along the minus strand of MU225495.1, from coordinate 272,088 downwards.
CCATTTCCACAATAGAATTTCTCGTGCTACTTTGGAACTCTGTCTTCTTGATGAATTCTTGAGCGTTGTCATCTTCTTTGTTACCCGCGGCAGCCTCCTCCGTCTTCTCTTGCTGCTAGTACCTTTGATCTTTGGCAATCATGAATCGAACACAGGCTGGCAGGATGGCAGTCTTTGATACCACTGAATATACTAGTGCGGCTAACTTTGAAAAATGCAACAGTAAATTATTTTACAGGGCTATATCTAGAATAAATCTCATATAACATGATTGTGATCATCCTTCAGATAAAGAACGCATAGGCTCTATGGACAAACTTAAGCACACACTCAAATTTTGAAATGTGTTTATTCTCAAATTTGATTATCGCCTCAAGAAGCAATTTGTTCTTAACAGAAAATTCTCTCAAAATCATGATGCCTTCAAAAGACTTCCTTCACTCCATAAATAGGTGATGGCCAAACAAGACGGCCTTAACAAAGAAAACAAATATTCCAAAGAAGTTGGCCCCAAGAGAGCCAAATTATTTAGTATGCTCTGCGATTAGTTGATTGGGATGCCACGAAATGGCAAAAGCAAAACCGAGCATTAGGAGCCAAACTTATATACAAGATGTTTGCTCAGCCTAACACAAAGTGGTGTCAAATCCTTCAATGAAAATATTTAGCCTTTGACAATGTCAACGATGGGCAAAAGACACTTTTTGGGCAGACTCATGGAATGGATTTCCACCGCTATCAAACTTTCTTGATCTCATTAAGCACATATATACCATCGTTAGCATATGTGGTCACTGTGTCTATGATTACTTACAACAAATCAGCACTAAGGGTGATACTTCTTGGGCATGGTGAAATTTTGACAATCTTCCAATAACATAGAAAACCAAACACACTTTAAAAACCAAATTGGACAAAAGGCCAATGTATATCAACCAAAAAGAGGATATACTTAAATGGACAGGTGCAAAATCTAGGTGCTACTCAATCAAAAATGGTTATATGCTACAAAATATGATAGAGTATAGCACTAATTGGCCCTCAAAACTATGTTGGAATAAGTAGAACCTCCCCAAGGCAAGGACCTTCGTGTGAATAGTCCTAAATAAGAGAATTCCCACTAGCGATCATCTCAAAAGAATTGATATTTAAGGATCCACACAGTGTATCACATGCAAATCAATATAGCACAAGTCCTAGGGGATCAAGGGACGAGGGGACGGCCAGATGGGTTTCCAGGACGGGGAGAAAGGAGCTTCAATTTGGGGACACCAAGAGGACGGCGACGAGGGGGCGGTGTTGTATATACTATATATTATACATATAGTAATTCAAATGCTAACTATGAAAAGATGTATAACAGTATAGGAAGTAAAATAACAAATTGCAAATGCCAAATACTAAATACTTGAACATGGAACAATGAACAATGGAACATTGCATATCGAATTACTAGTTAGAAATTAGAATATTAAATAAAATTGTCAAAACAACGAATGGAAGATTTGTATTATATCAAACAATCATAAATATGATTAAAATGGGTAGCATGATATCAAAACAAGTACAAAATACCAAAATATAGTGAAGGGAGACCTCTAATCATCCTTCAAGGCAAACTCCTCATCACTGGAACTGTTGGACTCCTCGCGCTCAAGATCCACCAAACGAATACCAATCAACCCTGCATCCATATCCTCATCAATCTGTATTGGCTCCTCTGGCTCTACATCCCATTGTGTTGTTGGACTCTCCTTGTACATGTGTGTCTTGCGGTCAATGATACGCAAGGCACTATGCACAGCCACTACATTCTTTGCTCTCCTAGAAGTAAGTTTGTTCCTCATAAGAGAGTGGATGAAACTATAAGTAGACCAATTCCTCTCTACAGGTGATGAACTAGAAGCCTGAGATAGTAGACATATGGCTAGTGTGATAATCTTTGATTTCTGTACTCCATGACAATTTCACCACAAAATCGGGTCCTCTTATGCCATAGTTCTTATATCTGGCTTTGCCCCATTTGAATAACCCCTTAGAGTGGCAAATTTTGTCCACTCAATGTGAACCTTGCCAACAATCTGAGCATCATACACCCTTTTAATTCACCTGAAGAACCTTGCCTTCACCTCATCATCCTAAATCGGTGTAATTCTACCAGGCCTAGGCATGCACCACTTAATTTTCAATGCATAAGCAGACATGTACAAGGGAGTGTTCACCTTGTCCAATCTACACTAAAGGATTGGCCGAATGTGTTCATTGTAGAATGATAAAGTGTGGTCCTCAAGCACAGCAATCCTCAATTAGTCAAGCATAGAATCAATGCACTCATACTCCTCTCCAAGGGTAGGTGCATTCCCATCTGCATATTTGATCACCTAGAAAACCAAAGTAAAGATAGAGACAATGTATTTTGCATCACTCCAACATTGATCACTCTTCACTATCTTCTTCACACTTTTCCCCTACTCGGTCTTGGCCTCAGCCCACCGACTCCACTCATTTGTCATAATTGTGAGTTGTAGTGCCTCTTGCAACTCAAGCATCCTCTCCAAGAGAATGTAATAGGATGCATATCTGGTCTCAACTGGTTTCAAGAACTCCTTCACGAAGCTCCTGAAGGGTGCATGTGAAGTGTGATGGTTGCAGGTAAGCATTTGCACATCTCTTGCATTGCATTGTTCATGGCATGCACACATCAGGGAGTCCACCAAATATATCTATAGGCTGCCTCAACAAGCTTCCCTGCAGCTTTGCACACGTGTTGCATCTGTCACTACTTGGACCACATTTTGTGGCCCAACCTCCTCAATAGCCTCCCTAAGGACCTCAAATTGAAAACCAACATCTTTGCGATGCCCTGAACAATCAACTGCTCTGAGAAAGTATCGGCCATTTGAACATGTAACCTTGATGTCGATGAGTGGACAATGCCTACTATTCGTCCACCCATCCATAACTATGTTGCATCCAGACTGTATCCAAGATGCTTTTATCTACACCAAAACATTGATCTTGTCATAGTTGTTATCCATGATCGTGGTCCTCAATTTGTGCTCACCTGGTGGCACATATGATGGTACCCCCCTCACCACCATCGAGATCATCTACTTATAATAAAGAGATCGAGCTATATGCAATGGGATGTCATTGGAAAGAAGAACTTGCCAATGGAATCATCTATTTGATCCTTCAGCTGCACATTGAACAAATCAGCTATGGGGTTACTTTGCATCATGTGTTTCCCCTTGCCCTCCCCTAATGCACTTTGAATGGATGAAGGTCTTGAGGTTGACCCTGACATTGTTCCTGCTCTTTGATGCAATGTACGAGTAGAAACATGTGGTTGTACCTGCATCTACTGAATTGTCTAAACTTGCTGCTTACCAAAAAAAGTAGTAGGCATTGCAATTGCACTGTCTTCAGGAACACCCCAAAGCTTGTATAGCTCAATTCTGTACTTGATATTTTTAGGGTCTCGCAAAAAGTTACACGAATTCACACCGTGTCCTTTCCAAAAGAGGAAGTGTGCATTAACTCTAGTGATGCTCCCATACCATCCCATATTAAAAATATTGCATTTCCATTTTCTTGTGCCACCAACTGATGGCGTTGGGGTTGTTCTTGTTGCAAATTATCTGAGAGGAGACTTGGGATCATAAGGACCCCTAGCAAACTCTACTAAAAGCTGAGACGGGCAATCTATAGAAGCTAGTCCACTAGCCATGGACCTAGTTTGGGCTTCCGGATCAGCCCCATGGTCACTCTTCTTAGGCTCAACCTCATGCTCAGCGTCATATTCTAATTGACTTGCACCCTAAGACTGAATTTCCATCTCATCTACAATCATATCATGACTAGGAGAGCTCATTGTGACAGTGCATTTCACAAAATGAAAATAAATTCAATAAGCAACTAGTTTCAGCCTACTTTAAAATTTAAAAATTAAAAATTAAAAACTCTAAATCTATTTTAATTGAATTTAACAAATTTCGAAGTCTAAACCAAAATTTAAAATTTATGAATCTTGAGGGTAAAATGAAGAATCATCATAATTCATTTTGCCCTCAAGATCTATATTACCAAATTCTTCCCTGGCAACCCCAAAGTCCGGTCCGGTTCTTGCAAAAGTCTAGTCCTTATCATATTCTTGCAAAAGTCTGACCAAATTCTGTCAGACAAACCCGGCACAAATTTTGTTGTTTTTATGGTGAATTTGCAAATCTGTGGCAGAAAACAGGCCGAATTTGGCCAAAAATTGGATTTTTTTACTTTCCTAAAGTTGTTTTTGGTCTATTTTAGTTAATCCAACCCTTCAAACCCTAAGATAGACCACTAAAAAGGCCAAAAAGGTAAAACATTTGTCATTTGGACTAAGACATCAATATATATGGTGGTCTATTTTGCTATGTTGCTTTACTATTAGCATAGTGGTGTATGAACTTATTTGCTATATATATATATATATATATATATATATATATATATGTTTTTGAACGGACGAACCCAAAACGAATTTGAACCCACCTCCAACAAATTTCAAACCTGAATTTGGAACCCAAATCCGAACCGACAACTTAGCTCAAGATTCATCATAAACTCTGATTTAGAACATGAAACAACAAAAATGAAAAAAGAAAACTTTAAAACATTCAACATTTGAACAAAAATGAAAAAACAATGAACATTCAACATTTTAAAACAATTTGAAATTTAGAAATAAAAATCAGAAAATAAAATAAAAAAACGTTGAAAAACCCTACCTTTTGCTTGATGGATCTCTTCAAGGAAGGTGTAGAAACTTCCTCCTCTTCTTCTTCTTGCTCCTCTTTCACTTGCACTCACTCCTTTCACTCCTCCAATCACTCCTTTTCTCTCCTTTTCACTCTTCTCTATCAGCTGGAGTAAACAATGAGAAATGCAATTGTGAGAAAAAATGAAGCTTGGAGGGGTTTATGTAGGCTTGGAGTGGCCAAGATAGGATCCACCTCCATTTAGAGTTCAAACGAAACCCAAATAGCAATTAAAAAACATATTTTTTTTAAATGACTTTTTAATGTTGTCATTGACGAGGGACACGCAAACGTCCCTAGGATGGTCGAGGGATACTTGGACGCCTCCTAGTCGTCCCGGGGACGCCATCTTGTCCCCGCATCCCAGCGGCCAACCGGTGACAAAATGGAGGTGGTAGGGGGGCGACAAAATGGAGGTGGTAGGGGGGCGCCATGTCTGCGTACCGAAAACTCGGGGGTTGGGTGGGGGAGGGCGTCCTTGTCTTTCACTGGTGCAAATCCAAGAAAAAAACTACAAATCACCTCATAACAATTATCTATGGGTCAAACTTGGTTGGAGTGGAGGACCTACCCAATGATATTGTCTATCTGTTCCAATGTCGCCCAAGACTCAAAAAAATTGTATGGGAAGGATTATGGCTAGCTACCCCATCAATGGTAATTTGGCATATCTGGAAAGAACATAATAATAGAATATTCAAAGAGAGAACGCAACAAAGCAAAACTACTGAAGTGATTTGAGATTTGGTTATTAAAGTTGTCTGGATAAAATATATTCATCTACCCCAAGACCCTTCACATCAGGGGATAGCTTTGCTATGTGAAGCTAGATCTGAAAATCCTACAATGCTTCAATCCAACATTTTTCTGAAAAATATCAAAAGGGCCAAACTTTGCTGACACCTTGTGTGGGAACTAAAGCACTTTTAAGGCTTCGCATTGTCATTTGAAATAAAAATGAACTACTATGAGTGGCATCCAAGAAATAGCAGAATAGTACAAACCATAGTAGCAGAAATTGGGAAAAAATCCCGATTAATCGAGAATCGACAGCATAGCCGATTTTTTCTCCAAAAAATCGATATAAATCGGTTAAAATCTGGTCAACAATTTATGACCAAGAAATCATGACTTTTTCAGTTTATCAAAAGACAAATCGGGAGTAATCGAGATACAAAACTTGCGTCAAAATTTCAGGTAGGAAAACCCTAAAACGCAGTCATAATTTTTAATAAAAACTGGTTTTAGTTACGGAAATCACACAACAATTGTTTTCAAGTGCGAAAACCCTAAAAGTCGTGGGTTGTAGTCGCAACACGGGTTGTCATTTCGTCTGAGGAAGCAGATCCAAGTTGCAGTTTCGTATTGTTTAGTAAAATTTTTCATACCGAATAAAGTTCTAAAGCAGATATATTGTTCGATATATCTTTCCATTGATATATTTTTCCTGTTTACATTATACATTATTTTTATTTATACTATTTACATTATCTATATTACTTTTACATGTATTATTTTATGTAATATTGTTTACATGTATATATATATTTTTACGGTAAACAGTAAAACTTACTTATGTTTTTTTTATATATTGATATAGATTCCGTTTACATTATTTCTATATATTTGTATATATACTATTTACATTATTTTTAATTTTTATCATTTACAATATTCTTGTGTATAGTTATGTATATATCTAATTTATATATTTGTACAATATATTCGTTTTTATAATTTTGTATATAAAAATTTAGATATTTCTGCATATTACAATATTACATATATTTTTAAATGTCAGGTATATACATTTTCAAACTGTATATGTTTTTATCTACATACAGGAATATATATATATATATATATATATATATATATAATGTATACATTTTTTACTGTATATATTGACATAAAAATATTTTCAGTTTTAAATAGAATATGGATATAAATGATGAAAATATATTCTCTAAAATTTACTGGTTGAACTCTATATTTTATTTGCTCTCAATATATCTATGATGTGGAAATGCCTTTTAATTTTAAGAAAAAGTAATTTTTGACTGTTTTTCTCCAAGTTTTATGTTTTTTTGTAAATCCGATTTTTCCCCGATTTTTTCCTCATTTTTTCAAAAAATCCTACTCCTCTGGTTTGCCGATTTTTTCCCAAAACGATTTATGCTTCTATGGTACAAACAATGAGGCAGAGTTCCTCGTGCTATTGACCGACTTGCAGATCTACAAAGAGAAAGGTATTTTCAATGTAGATAACAAACAAGACTCACAAATCTACCTTAATGTCGTCCCCAGCACAAAGGTTACAAATGGAATATCGAAAAAATTACTTGGGAAATAGTAGACAGCACATGCAAGTTCAATATCCATCATTGCTACAAAGAGGCAATTCGCACTGCCAATTTTCTTAACAGTGAAGGTTGTGATCAAACAGAAGATTCAATCCTTTCAATCAATCCACAACATTAGAATACATGCCAATAGAATGACAATACCAAGACTCCTTACATTACCAATCTCAAGGGCATGACAACCCAAAGTCCAACATGGTGTTTTGGACACATTTCTATAAATTGTTTGAGGTGCCTGCCCTCTACCACAAACCAAGATGCAAATAAAAGGGATCATTTGCAAATGCCTCTCAAAGAACCCCTTCGCACAAATAAGGTGTCTATTCAACACACAATGACAGGAGATAAAAAAAAGAACAATATGAAGGTAATCGAGAAGAACGTCTTTGAAAGCAAACACACCCACGACAACAGATTGATGAGACGTTGTCTAAGCAGCAATGTCCTCGTGCTTGGGAGGAAATGTGAAATTTGTAAATTTGTTTGTCAACTCTAATGTGAAATCTTGATTCACCTCAAACATTATGTACTAATGTTTAATAATGTATTTGTTGAAAGCCTTATCAATGTTATCATATGAATATTTGAGATTTTTCTATATTATTTAAATTTCCCTAATTCTTTGAGATTAATGGGGATGTGCCCCCAACCCTCAGACACCCACCCCTATCCCCAATGGCATTTCAGGTATAGCAGGACAGCAGGGGACGTCCTGCCAAAAAATCTTCAGATCTTTGAAGCATTTCTGAAGAATATTGCACAAATAGGAAATGCCATGGGGACATTTGATCGTCCCATGGACAGCAAGACATCCTTGACGGCAAGACAAGTTTTTATAATGTTTTAAAAAAACAAATCATTCATGACATTAGAAGACTTGGTTATATCATAACATAGTGACAGCAGAACAGTTGTATAACAGCTATATGTATATCATGATTCAGATTCATAGCTAATGATATGAATTATAGTATATATGCTACACAACAGTTAACACTACCAGCAATGATTTGAATTTCTGATTTCATTGTTAAAATTTTAAACTCTTCTCAAACATCGAGATTTTCAATATCAGAGTCAGTTATAATTGTCAGTAGTAAATGGCATCAAAGGTGCATTGGCTGCGGTCTGGTACAGCGTGATATTGTGTGATAAGTTCAGAGAAACAAGACTTTTGAGAATGTGGTTGTTCAGACATCACCATTTCAACAGTGTCATTTTATATTGCTGCTGTTATACTGCTGTCCATTTCCTTGTAGTAATATCTCTCTCCTTCTATCTCTCTCCACACACACATCCCCACACCATTCCCAAAAAATGACTCTTTGACTGCCATTCCCATCCCCAAAACACCCTGGAACATAGCTATTTCTTAATAGCCATTCCACTAGAAATGCCCTCCAAAAAATCTGTCCCTGAAATGTGTTCCTGTACCTTGCCATCCCCACCCTGGAAACTTGGTGGAACATATATATACCAGCCACCCTCCCCCACCATCCTCAGATCGTATATATACGCTCTGCCAGACGCCCTCCCCCACCATCACCAATATATATATGCTCCACCAGCCACCAACCCCAAACCTTATATCTATGTTCTGCCAGCCGCCCTCCCCTGCCATCCCCAAATCTAAGTCCATCATCCCCCAATCCTTGAAACATATCCCCCACATCCCCCAGTTTGGGAACTTCATGGAACCACTGTATAGTAATGAAAATTTTAATTAAAAAGTTAAAACTAATGATAGTTTTCAAAACTCATGTATGTGCTTTGGCCTCTATACAATTAACAATGGACATAAAAAAGTCAAGTTAACACGTGAAGCAATGTCAATTAATGATCCATTCCTAATACGGCAATAAAAATAAAAAGGAGGACAGACAACAGAAAATGCCAAATCCCCAGTTACTGTGCTCTCAATACCAATAAACGCAACTTAAAAAATAGCCCATCAGGCCATGGATTATTTCTATAGTAGTGCAATCGCCAAGGCAGTGGCATGGTTCCCTGTGTCAATGGAAGCCAAAATTGGAATACAATGACGTTTTCTACAGTTCTAAGATGAACATTAATGAAAAAAAAGTATCCTTTTGGAAAAAACTTCTTTGCAAAGAGTCATTCTAAGATTGATAGTAAAGGAGAGTGAGAATTTTAACCAATTTAATAGATCATATTTTAAAATCTGAGAATGAAAGATGAAAATCTTACGGTGCCATCCACCTATATGTCCCAGTCTCTGGTGTCATCCCTTCAGACTGTACCTCAATCCTGGCCACACCAAAATCTGCTATCTTAATACTTTTGTCTGCAGCTATCAACAGGTTATCTGACTTAAGGTCCCTGTGAATATAAAGCAGACTGTGCAGGTACTCCATCCCCCTTGCGACATCTAGTGCTTGCTTTACTGTATCCCTAAGCGCTACAGGGCCATTATTCTTCTTTGCCAAAGCCTGCCTCAATGATCCCCCTTTTGCATACTCTGTTACGATACACCACACCAAAGGCTTCCTACAGGCCCCAATAAACCTCACCACATTCTGGTGGCGCAGGGTTGCCAGCATCATCACCTCCTGCCGAAACTGCTGCTCCATGATCTGCAGAAATTATTTTCACCCATTGACTACATATTAAAAGGTAGATGGCAACATTAATATAAATATTAGGCCACATTAATGTTAGTAATAAATTGCAATCTTGTTCAATGGGATGAGCTGAAGGGCCATGTCTATCCAACCATTGGGACACACTAATGGCCATCCCTAGAGGCACCAGCCATCCAACATTCACAACGCATGGTCTACATGCTGGATGGCCATTGTCAATCCATCTCCCATCTCCCAACCTGTACCTATCAAAAATTACTGCGGATGACAATCGGCACCTCTTGATGGCTGGAAACAATTTCCTAGGCTCAAATGATAAAAGCAAATGGGCGTTCAAGGTGGAGATTGAAACCAGCGATAATTGATTATAAATTGTGGAGCTCAAGTGATAAAAACAAATGGATTTTAAGGTGGACATCAAAGTTCAAAACCAGGAATAAATAATGTAGCACTAATTTAGGTGAAATTCAGGAAATAGGCTTTCAAGGTGGAGATCAAAGTTCCAAAAGAGGGATAAATGGGTATAAATTGCCGAGCTCGATGATAAAAGCAAATTGGTTTTCGAGGTGGACAGCAAAGATCAACACCAGAAATAAATAATGTAGTGATAAATTAGGTGACTCCGACAAATAGGCTTTCAAGGTGGAGACCAAAGTTACACCAGGAATAAAAATATTGCCGAGCTCAAGTAATAAAAGCAAATGGATTTTCGAGGTGGACATCGAAGTTCAAAACCAGGAATAAATAATGTAGTGCTAAATTTAGATGAAAATGGGCTTTCACGTGGAGATCAAAGTTCAACACCAGGGATACATATATATGCGTTGCCGAACTCAAGTGATAAAAGCAAATGGCTCTTCAAGGTGGACGTCAAAGTTAAAAACCAGGAATAAATAATGTAGTGCAAATTAGGCGCACTATAGCAAATGGGGCTTTCAATGTGGAGATCAAAGTTCAAAACCACGGATAAATGGATATAAAATGCCGAGCTCAAAAGATAAAAGCAAATGGATTTTCGAGGTGGACGTCAAAGCTCAAAACCAGGAATAAATGATGTGATGCTAAATTAGGTAAATTCCGGCAGAGGGTAACGGGGAATTTGACGGATAGCGAGTGCCCAAATTCATCTCCTATCTCCCAAACTGTAACTGTCAAAGATTATTGCACCGATCATCCAGCGATGACCGTATGTACATCTTGATGGCTGGATATGCATTGCCGGGCTCAAGTGATGCAAGCAAATGGGTTTTCGAACTGGAGATCAAAGTTCAGAACCCGAGAGAAATGATAAAGTACTGAATTAGGTGAACTCTAGCAAGTGTAAAAGAGTGAAATTGATGGAAGAGATAGTGACAATTAAGCCAAAATGCTACCCACAAAGAGGGGAATTTCGCCAGTAAAACAGCACCCAGCCCGTTCAACTCTCTAGGAAAGAAAAGTACGCATTGGGATTGGATATAAAAGAAACTGAGGAAGAATTAGAAGAACCTGAGCCTTCTCATCGTCATTCTGTGGACGCTCAAGAATCTTAACGGCAACATCCTCGCCCTTGTAGGTGGCCTTGAAGAGCTTGCCGAAGGCGCCCTGAGCGAAAGCGGGTCCCATGTTGAGGTTCCGCAAATCGATCGTCCAATCAATGTATTCTTTGAGCCCCTCCGTAGGATAGCGATCGTCCATTAGGGCCTGAGCTAGGGCATCGTCTCCTAACCCAGGATGAACCACACCAGGATGAACCACACTTCCGGCCGTCAGCCCCCTGCGAGTTCGATCGCGGGTGCGTTGTATAAGTGAAGTCAAGATAGAGTTAGAGCCCACGCTGCTGTGGCTCGACACAGACACGTACCCCCCGCCATAGCAAGAAGAATTTTGCAGACTATCTACCGACATTTCACCCAGACGCTGGTATTGCCCCTCTGTCACCTGTATCGCCATCAATTTGACGCCCTCTACCATTCTTGCCGTCCTTCAATTCCTTTCTCCTGCGCCTATTTGGTGTGTCTCCCTTCCATTATGTTTCCTCTCTAGTTTGGAATAAATTTGGTTGCTTCCAAATGAATCCAAATGAACCTCCTCGTAATTCATGGCGCATAAAATAGAGGCGTCTTGCTACTTGATACCGACAGAGCTTTTTGACGACCGTGGATTTGTCCTCCCTTGCCTACGTATCTCGTTCTTTTGCTCGTGTGGAAACGCGTGATGAATCGATAGACTCGATACCTAAAAAGATTGAGAAGACATTGATAAAGGTTTTGTGTTTTCTGGGGGAGGCATCATGGCGAAAGTGCACGCCCTTTACTTTCTTTCCAAATGCGACATTGTCTTGGAGCTGTGATTAATTTGTTGGTCTATGATAATGGGTGACTAAATGTGTGTTTTTAAGGTGTTTAGAAGATGGATGGGGTTAAGCTCCCTACAAAATGTATTATTGACCAAATTTCAAAAATATGAAAATATAACATATTTTCTTAAAAATTTTAGCATATGTTTTTCATGATCTACATATTTTGTGGTCGAAAACCACAAAAAATTGTAAAAAAATTGCAAAAAATTCTGTGTGTTTTCGCGAATTTGAGAAAAAAAAATGTTTGACTTTTTTTTTTTTTTTGTCTTTGGTGCATTCTATCTGGAGCTTACCAGCCTTAGGAGATTGAGGAGTGTGGGAATAAATGAAGGAATTTTGATGATGTTCATTAGGGGAATAAATGAAGGAATTTTGATCGTTCATTATGGGAAAAATGAAGGAATTTTGATGGCGTTCACCAAATCTAATGGCTTAAATTGAGAGACATAATAACACATTTTTAACTTCTTCTATTATGAATTTTGAGTAGGAAACTCATCGTCTTGTGAAGCCTTGCCTCCTCAAAAAACTCATTCAAACTATCTACGTTCAAGTTGTTATCCAAGTGACTATGGATATCTTCATATGTTGCACACTCCTCGATGAAATATCATTTAGTTTTTGTCACTCCCTTGCTACAAAAAATGCAAGTCATTTCTTACCAATTTTCTTTGGGCATCATCCATCTACTTGTTTGACATCTCAGATAATGAGAACTAGTCCTTAATTTAGCAATTAAAATTTTAGCCTTTTTCCTTAATTGTAGACGTCGAGTAAACTATTTTGTTATGCTTCCACGTGGGGTTAAATTCTTTAATATAGTATGTTTTTTCTACCTTTTTGTTTTGACCACGTGGCAATCTTGAATTTTTCTAATACCAACTTTTTTATCTTGTCGCCAATGTTAAGACAATCATGCATATTTGTGTCTAATTTGTCTATCCGCCTACTATTATGTTTCTTCAAAATCTTCTTCCTCTTATCCATTTCCTCTTCAACAAACTTTTTGGGCCAATGGTACTTATCCATATTTTCAACCTTTTTAAATAGCTTAACAAACAAATGATCATTGATGTCTTTATTGGGAACATGTCACTCTTAGCTAAAGGGATCCCACGTTGAATCATGGATTTGACTTTGAGACTACTAGTGACTAGATTTTTTGAATTCTTTCTACTTGTCGTCATTTATGGTTTGAGATGCTACTTCCCCAAACCTCACAACATAGAGGATAACCAACACAACTAACAAACTAAGGGTTTTCTTAGTCTATCAATCCCACAATTTTGTTTTCCTACACCTGATTTGAAAAAGGTAAGAAGCTCTCCCCCCTACTTGGATCCTTTTTGTTGTACATCTCTCTAAAGGTAGCTACCCTTTTGCTCATTTTCCCTCTTTTTCTGCCCAATTACCGATCCTATGCTCTAACATGCTCCTAGAATGCTTTCTAAGAAGAATATTGACTAGAATATTATATAGTAATTAGTAGGATTGGTGATGTCTCTACTTTTATAAAAAGGTGTGACAAGAGTAGTTGTCCACTCAAATGGAAAGATATTTTGACTAATGTTATCAAAGATCTTCTTGATATGTGGAGCTAGGAGCTCAAATCTCCATTTTAAAAAAAAACTTGCAAACCATCAATGACTTGAGCTTTATCACTTGCTAAACTCTTTGTAGCTTGTCTAATGTCTTTGATTGAAAAAAGATCAATGGGAGGGTTACTTTTCTCATTTTCTCGTTCATATAAAAGCTCAGCATAATATAATTATTGGACATATTTGATATTATTTTCTATTTATCTTTTCTTTTGATGTAGATCCCTCCAAAAACTTTTGGTATTAATTTACCCCAAAGAAATTAATTCCTTTGAAATCGCATATCTTTCTTTTATAGATTTTATCAATTGTTTATATATTTACTTGTTTTATTTGTCTGATTCCTTCTCTTTATGGGATCTTTTAATGTCCTTGCACTCTTCCTCTGTTAGGGATTAGCAGGGAAGGTATGTGAAACTCTCTTCAAAGGTTGGCATCTCTTAGAAACCTTTAAAGCCTTGTGTATTTAAGGGATCAACATATTTTTGTGTATATACTCATTTTCCCCCTTATTTTCCTTACACTCTATATAGTTTATAGCCAGTTGGAGGTGCTTATTAAGAGTGACGTATTGAACAACTTTTGATTTTATTGATGCTTGTATATAGACTTTCTTGTGAGTGTATTGGATCCGATATTCTTGTAGGCCACTTATATTTATGCCAAACTTAATTAAAAGAGGAATATGATCAAAATTCAACTCCATATGACAAATCTCAATATTAAAGTCCAACAACTTGGAAATAGAGCTCTAAGAACATATCACATAGTCAACTACACTTTGCATGTTGTAACTTTTACAAGTGATACCATTGATCTCAATCATTTTTTCATGTAATTACACATAACAATGCCATATAAGCTACAAAGAGCTAACAACTTTACTCAAGGGTGAAAAAATCCCCTTCTCATCTTGTGATGTCCTTTTTTAAAGATGGTCCTCATTTTCCCCTTACCATAGATGGTTGTTATCCCCTACATCATTGTCCAACTGAATAAATTAATTGTTCATTATCCTAGCATTGAAATCACCAAATATGAATATTTCGCATACAATGTTAAAAGCTTAAATATATTTTTTCAACGCAGTGTAAGGGTCTTTCTTATCTAGATTGAGCCTCTTGTAGACTTTTAAGTTTTGGGGGGTAAAGTAACAAGTAGAAAACCATATTGTTACTTCATTGTTTGTTATTTTCAACCATACATATTTTTTATTCAAGTCCTCTTTCTCAATTGTTACAATTCCTCTCAACATTTATTTTATTGAGACTATTATCCCTCTATGGCCTTTACCTATTTTAGTCTCCTCATTCTGGACAAATATTTTATTGTATCCTTCAAAGTCTAGAACTCTACAACCAAAACAATGTATGGGATCTTAAAATTGAATCATATACTAATAATATTCATGGAGGGGGGGATTTGAGTTAGGGTCTATTTTACAAGGTAGAGATATAATATGTCACACTGAAATTCACAAACATGAAGGTTGCAAAACTCTAATATTTGAAGGTCACATAAAGTTGGTGGTTCAAAATAAGGCAACAAGGATTGGAAAAGGTTGTGATGATATAATGGTCTTATTGAGATAAAAAGAAGGATGTATCAGAGAGAGAGAGAGAGAGAGAGAGAGAGAGAGAGAGAGAGAGAGAGAGAGAGAGAGAGAGAGAGTAATATTTGGTTCAAAGTTATAGAAAATGAAAAACACATCAGAATTGCAGGATGTTATTTTGCTCCAAAAATATCCAAACTTACAAAACCAATGGGCTATACAACAAAGACCCATTTGTTGCTTTGAAATTTGATATTGTAGAGTCTTTTCTATTGGAATATTGGCACCAATGCTAGGACCACATACAAAAAAAATCACCTTCACACAAAGAGAATAATTTTACACCAAAACTATAATTGATAATGAGATGAATAAAATGTACAATGAGCTCTGCTTATAAAGACAAGAGTAAGGATGTGAGCACCAATGAAGTGCAAGAGTAGGTTGGGAGTAGGTAACATTGTTGGAATGTGAAGTCATCATGGATTCTCATCTAGATATCGTTGATTCATCATGAATTCTCATCTAGTTGTGGCTGAGACATCATCGGCACACACCATCTGACAACCTCACCATCAAGCATCCTATTGGAGGTGCAATTTTTTTTAGACTTACTATAAATAGTAGGTTTTTGTTAGGAGACTTACTATAAATAATAATCTTGTTTGGTGAGTTACCATAAGTAGTAATTTTTACATATGTTAAACATATAGTTGTGTGAGTCATACTTACTATATTTAGTATGTTGTCTTCAATTAGGACTCTGCAACTCGGTTGTTATATGCTTCTCAAAGTCATGTTTTGATGTACATTTTAGAGATTATTATAATTGTAAAATTCATGAGAATCAATACAAAAGATATTTGCTTGTGGTTTTTTTCCTAGTATAATTTTTACTAGGTTTTTCCACATAAATCTGAATGTTATGCATTTTTTTCTTCTCTGTAATTTTTTGCACTTATAATTTTCATAAAAAATATTCAACTACCTGACAACTATACGACACAAATATTATTGTAACTTATGAAATAATGATACCTAAGATAACTTAAGCATGTAGAGTAATATATTAATCTACTCCAACACCCCCTCTTAAGTGCAACTTAAAAGGGAAAAAATATTATGCATTACGAGCAAGATGCAAGATGGATCTTAAAAACTAGGTCATTTTAGGTACCCATGTACAATGCAAATGCAAATGAAATGCAATGAATCTCTCAAAAAGAAGAGAAAGGGAGAAAACCATGTGGGAGAAAGCTACTTAATAAAAGAGAGAAAAGAAACAAGATGCATAGATAAAGGACTCAACCAGACCCCCAAAGGACTACATACATCATGTATATACAATCAAATACCCCCCATAGGAAGGAATAAAAGAGGTAACATAGTCCTCTCGTAATGAAGAAGCTCCAACGTTGATGAAGGATGCCTAGAAACTGTATATCTCTATACAGACAGCCTAGATTCCTAAATTATTCATCCTTGGGATTCCTTTCGGGTCGGAGATCTCATTGGCATGAGCCCATTTTTCCCTTGGTTATGAGATTTTTCTTTTTAGAAGACATGTGTCATGTCTGCGAAATTCTGGAGGGATTGTGGTGGGTTTCTCTTGCTAGAAACCTTGTCATGATGACACATCTCCCAAGTGACTTTTGAACGAGGTTGATATAACTCGTGGGTTGGTCAATGATTGCAGATACTGGCCTTTTATTCCTTTTAGATGCATGTCAAGTGGATCATGGTTGTCATTTCATAGTGTGCTAATGATGGTTTCCTCGACAGCAGCAGTAATCATTTTTCCAAGTGGTTGTTTGTCTAGAGAGGCATTTTGATTTGGGGGGAATATTTTCTGGTTACAGTTAGTTGTTTAAGAGGGGGAGTTGTTTTCTTTTTAGGAGTGGGATTTTTAGTTCTTTGTAGGAGACTGATAATTTACTAGCAAGGATATTTTTTCTTGATGTTATTCTAACATTTCATACTTGTAGGATTTATTTCTAATTACTTTCATATTAATTGGGATTTGACTGTGCTCGACTGAGCCTTTTAGATTTTGTTAATACTTAATATACCTTAAATCTTTGTCATATAAAGTAGTGATTATCTTATAATACTCTAGTATTTTATGTATGAGATTGCTTTCAATGATGCACCATGTTAAATACTCTTTCAGTTGAAATTAATCGAATGACAAAAGGTGTTCCATGTTTGTGATGTTGTCAAGAAAGGATAGATGAATAGGATGTCTTTGAATGCATTTATTATTTCCTGACTTTTATAAATGCACCCACGAGATGATATGAATGTTTTAACTTGTGTCTAGGATATGGTTATCATCTTCTCATTTCAACTACGAAGGGATTGTGGTATACTATGCTAATTTGTGGGATACTATTTGTATTTTGATTTAAGTGGTTATGTCTTTTCATTTATGAAAGGTTTTGAGTTAATAGTGAAATGATCTAGCGCTTCACCTTAATTTAGTTTCATTTTCAGTATTCTTCTCTTTCCATCTACCCCTGTTCATGGAGAGTCGGTTCCTCAATCTCAAAGATTATTTTGAGTGTTATCATTTTGGTCTCGTGTCACTCGAACTTTCCCTGTTACCTTTCTGGGTTACAAAATTCAGTATCGATAATTATTTTTTCTGGCATGCCCGGTGGGACCAACCATATAGAGCCTAATTTTAAAACAAGTATATGAGCCATAAGCCTGTCATGAGATCCATATCCACTCATTATCGAGGATTATTGATCCCTCCCTTGGTTACCATAGCCAGATCCAGAGCCCTAGCATCTTCATCAAGTGCATTACTAGCACCACCCCCTACAGTACCTACGAAAGTGTGTAATTTTGTCACTCGGGATTGTGGGAGCCCTCTCATTCCACCAGTTGTTGGTGTAATCTAGGATGCTATCCCTGCTAATTTTTTGAAGGCCATGCCCAAGTTTACTAGTGAAGATGAGAAGACCCATGTTGAGCATATAATATATGTGGCCAACACTTGTATAGTACACCATATCACGCAACAAAATGTGGCCCTGAGGTTGCTAGCAACATATTTCAAGGGGAAGTCATTGTATATGTATATATCTCTAGCACCAAACAACATAGGCACCTAGAATGATATGGTTAATCTATTTTATAACCACTTTTGTGAGAAGGGAGACCGCTCTTCATTACTCCTACAACTAATTAATATCAAGAGAGATCCCCGGAAATTCATTGTTGATTTTAATAGAAGATTCCATAGAACATGTCATAGAATCCCCATTAAGTCATGTCCTCTAGTGCCCATGGCCTTTGTTCTCTATTTAAAATCTTTCAATGCAGATATAGCATGGTCTATACAAACCCTGGGGGGTGTAAGATTCCCAATTGCTTATGGTCTAGACATAAGAGCTGAGAACAACTTGATTGATGCAATAAAATTTCCATTGAGACCTCCATTGCCAATATTTCCTAAGTTTTCCCTGCAAACCCCATAACATACCCAAGGTGAGACCTCTATTGGCTCTATCGCTTCCCCACAATCTATGTATGTCTAACCGTACACTCAAGCACCGCAGGTAGATCCTCCCTCCTTGTTAGCTAAAATGAACAAAATGAAAAGCCTATTGAGGATGATATCATATGAGCTGACTAACTTTAAAAGACAATGTAGTGTACCCTAGTAGCCCCCATATTAGAACTTTCAAAACCAACAAAATGAGAGGCCCCCATATCAGCCAAATCAATATTGAGGCTAGAATAGAAATAATCAAGGAAATAATAATCAAAGAAACAATGGACAAGGACAAATTTCAAAGCAATTGGTTATTGTTCCTCCTCAAATGGTACTATCACAATCTGTTCTGCCTAATTCTAACAAAGAATTTGTGGCTACCCAGAATTACTTTGTTGAAGATCTAAATGCATGGTGTTTCCCATGAAATGATGCCCACATGCCCCAAGTTTTCCCAAGAGGAAATCTACAATAGAAGATAGTGGGGAAAAAGAGCCAAGGGATGACCCCTGATGTCGATAATTATTATTTTTCTTCCCTAGGGATCGAGAATTCCATGTTAACAACTCAGATGCAAGGAATGTCCCTAGAATAGGAGTCAGAAATTGCTCCCAACCATGCTCTTTTTTCATGGATGATGGACAAGTATGCTATGGTCTTCACAAATCAAGCATCCACTTAAAAGATGCCACAAGTCTAATTGAACTACAACACCCATTCAAAATAAAGGTTCACTAAAGAAGTGACTCTGTCTGTCTTACCAAAAAAAGTTGTATAGTTGTCGCGCCCAAGATTTGAAGTGAAAAAAACTTGTTTCTCCAGAGATTCATCCACAACGAGTCCAATGATAGGGGGAATTCGTTCCCTGGAAGCTGAAAGATCCCAAAGTTCCTGTGGAGACAAAGGTGGAAGTAGTAGAACAATTAAATAAAGCTCCTACAAATATATCCAGCTGGAATGTACTTGCAATCCCAAAACAAAACTAGTTACTGAATGAGGCCCTTGACAATTGAGATAAGTAATCCAAGGTTGAGGTCATTGGTGAGAATGCAAACTTGAAGGAGAAGACACATGTCGTAGGATCAGAGATTCCACAAATTTAACAGTCAACTATGTTGGTCAAATCTAACAATTTGGAAAAAGAAAAGGAAAAAGGTAGATCCAAACCCATGCCATTCTTTCTTACCTTGATAGTAGGGGATAAACTATTGCATAACTCAATGATAGACTCATGGGCTAGTAACATTGTCATACCCAAACAAATATTAGAAGCCCTCCATATAGAATATGAGCCATATGATAGGGGGATTGTGCAATTGGATGGGAAGAAAGTCCAGTCCATAGGGGTACTAAAGGAGCTTTCCTTAACCCTCCTTTCGTGTATGAACATCATAGTTCCACAAGAAATTATAGTCATTGATACCCCATAATTTTGGTGTCTACCTTTCAAGATATTTCACCACCAAAATAGGAGGCTACATGTCACTTGATTGGTCCCATTTAATATTGAGAACTAAGCATGGAGCTAAATGCAAGGTATTATCGAAGCCTATGCATAACACTCATGTAGCAGATGAACCTGGGCTCAAGTTTGAGCCTACACACACCTCCATCTTTAAAGAAGAAATATAATGTATTGAAATCTAAAGGATGAATAAGTAATTGGGGTTAAGACCGAAGAAGAAGAAGAAGTCTTACTAAATAATTTCTTTGAGAATGATCCTTTCAAAAAATTCCATAGTACCAGATTAGGTACTTATGTAATGTTTGATGAAACCATCTGATGCCAAGGGTTACAAATGAACAAGAAAAGAAAAACATCAACCTCTGGACATCTGAACTTTGGAGAATGCATTTTGGAGCAAGATGCCATACTGACTCAGGTGTTGAAATCCATATAATCTCTCCTTTGGGAGAGGAAGTAAAGAAGGATTTATGTTTTCAGTTTAGTTCAACCAACAATGAGACAAAGTACAAAAAACAAGTCCGAGGACTAGATTTAGCTGAAAAAATGGGAATCAATCAATTAAAAGTGTTTGGTGACTTTTAATTGTTATTAATGCAAGTTTCATAATACTTTTGCAACTAAGAATCCCTAGGTGAGATCTTACCACCACATAGTGTGGGATCTGATTGAATTTTTTTATGCTTTCAACATTCAAGCCATTCTAAGGAAGCAAAACACTAAGGCTGACTAATTAGCTACAATCGGTTCTTATTTTGAACCTATTATTGATATATTTACAAACAAGCATTCAGTTCGAGTAATAGTTAGACCCTTTATACCAGACAATGATAATTATTGGTACGTATTTGACAATGATGAGTCATTTTCTTTATTTATCCTGCAAGAGGGAGAATTTGTCGATCAGTTGCAACATAAGATCGAGGAAGCATATGAGGATTAGGTCGTCCAATTAAGAGGAAATAAACATGGAGAGTTTGTTTGACTTTGATGATGTTAGAAGAGACAAACACAATTTGTTTATAGACCAAAAATATTATGAAGATCTTGTAAGAAACATTCAAAAATGAAAAGAGCAAAAGGAAAGAATCCAAGTGAGTGAAGCAAAAGGAAGCATTTTACCATAAACTCAATGAATGAGAGATTGCTTCAAGAACTATCACCAAAACCATCAAGATGATCCAAGATCAACACAAGGAGACAAGTATTTTCAAAGGAGAAAACTAAGAAAATCCCCTTGTGTATATAATATGAATGAGGCAAAAAGCCTAGAGAAAGAGAGAGAATGTGAGCAAGAAGCTCATTACAACAATGAGATAGCAAGAGTTGAGAATGTGAGAATAAAGTAGAAGTGAGAAAATAAGTCTACAAGTGCATGGAGAAGCATCTCTTAAATAGACATGAGTGGTGAGTTTAACATGTAACTCCCATATTCTATGAATTCCACATTCACACTAAGTGTGTGCCAAATGTTAAAATCCTTTTAATGAGGAATATCTAATTTCCTTATTAAAGGAATTAAAAAAATGTGACATGTCCTCCCACTTGGACTAGAGGACAAAATACAATTTAGGATACCTTGGTTTATCCTAATTTAAATAATACACCAAGGAAATATTATTAATTCTAACAGATCTAGAGGTCGGAGATGGTAGAAAATTGAAGGTAGGAAAAAGAGTATCTGAAGTTGATAGAGAAAGGATCAAATTCATGTGTCATAAGTATAAAGGGATCATAGCATGGAACTATAACAATCTAAAGGGCTACAATAGAGATATTATTGAAAACACTATTGAGTTGGAAAATGGAGTGAAACCCATTAGATAGAAACGGAGGCCAGTCAATCCCAAGATAGAAGCTCTGATGGCACAAGAATTCACAAAATTAATTGCTTCTAAGATCATTTATCCAATAAAACATATCACGTAGGTTTCAAACTCGGTGTTGGTCTAAAAAAATAATGGTGGCATTCGCCTTTGTGTGGATTTCTAAGACCCGAATAAGGCTTCTCTGAAAGATCACCACCCATTGTCATCAATGAAATAAATCTTGCAAATTGTTGTTGGATCAGAGATTTTTTCTCTTCTAGATGGTTTTTCCAAATACAACCAAGTTTGGGTGGTTGAAGATGACCATCACAAAACCAAGTTGGGAACATTTGCATATGCTCAGATGCCTTTCGATCTGTCTAATGTAAGATAAACTTTCCAAAACGGCATAGAGGCAACTTTCAAAAAATTAATAGATCTGCTTATTCTAATTTACTTAGATGATCTAACAGTATTTTCAAAAAAGGAAGATTATTTTGATCACCTTGAGGGAGTTTTTTAGAAATGTCAAGAGTTTGGAATCTCCTTGAATCTGAAGAATTGTATGTTTGGAGTCCTGCAGGGAAAGCTCCTAGGGCATATAGTCTCTAAAGAAATTTGTATAGATCTCAAGTGGGTAAAATCTATTTTAGAATTCCCGCTTCTAGAAAATAGGAAAGGAGTTTAATCTTTCCTCAGGAAGACTAATTTCATCAGCAAATTCATGTCTGACTTTGCATGAATGGTGTGACCAATCACCCTGATGCTAAGGAAAGAACAAGTATTCAGATGGACCCCAAAAGGGAAAGTCGCCTTTGAGAAGATAAAGGAAGCTATAGCTACTGCCCCAATGTTGTCAAATATTGATTTCTTAAAATATTTTATAATGTATGTTGACGAGAGTGAATAAAACCTTGTCATTGTGCTAACTCAAAAGGGAGAAAATTAAAAGGAATAACACCATGTTGCCTTCTACTCCAAGACACTCAAAGATTGTGAGGTCAAATACAAATTCGTGGAGAAAAAGGCCTTTGCTTTGGTTAAAGGCCTAAAAAAGTTTAGACACATGGTCTCTGGAAGTAAGATCAATGTTGCACATCCTAGTGTACGAGAATATATCACAAAAGGTGAGATTACTGAAAAAGAGCTAACTGGATCAGCAAAATTATGAAATATGACATAGAAATTTTCCTGACTAAAGTGATCTGAGGGAAAGGCCTCTGTGGATATATTGCTAGAGAAGTTGAAGGAGCTAAAAATAATAGAGGAACTGATCCTCGTTAATTATGTTGAAGAAATAAATGATTGGGTTTTCAACCAAATAAACTTCATGCAGACCGGTAGGTATCCCTCTTACCTTCCTTCAAACAAAAGGAGATACTCTAGGTTGCAAGGTGTATGGTATTTCCTTGTTGAGGGTGTACTTTTCAGAAGAAAATTTAATGGATTTTTACTGAGTTGTGTAAACGGAGCCCAGAGTTAGAAAATACTGGAAGAAATGCATAATGAGATCTCAAGTAGACACTATTTAGCTAAGACCACCACACTCAAAATTATGTGAGCTGGTTACTTCTAGACAACCATGTTTGCAGATTGTTTTGAGTTGGTCAAAAAATCTGAAAAGTGCAAATTCTTTGTCGGAAGATGAAATAATTTCCTGAAATTCATCATGGCTGATGAACCCTTTTCCCAATGTGTCTTAGATTTGGTCGGGATGATCAATCACCCTTCAAGGTATAGACACGGATGGATTATAACTACTACAAATTACTTCACCCATTGGGTAGAAGCATAAGCAAACAAGAATGCCACAGAGAATGAAATTCTCAGATTCCTTGAAGAGAGGGTATCAAGGTATGGTCCTCCTAAGACAATAATTTCTAACAATGCAAGAGGCTTTGTTGGGACTAAGATGCTCAACTTTGCACTAAAGAATGACATTTTCTCAAAAACATCTTCCAAATATTATCCTTGGGGAAATGGGTTAGCTAAATCAACAAACAAGAACATGTTTTAAATTACAAAGAGAATCGACTCAGAGCACCAATGATAATGGCACAAACACTTAGAGATTGCTTTATGGGTAGATCGGATCACTTCGAAACAAGTTCTCAAGAACTTGCCATATGAGATAATTTTTGGGAAAGAGTCACTCCTTATTTTATTGGAAATTCCAGCCCTATAATTTCTCAAGTCAATAGAGGTGGAAGAAGATGATGCCATGAATGTAAGGTTGGTTGAATTGCCAAATTTACAGGAAAAATGTGAGCAAGCCCATAATACTCTTACACGTCACCAAGGAGTTGTCAAAAGTTGGTTTGACAAAAGGTTGTCAGACCTAATTCTCTAAGAAAATGGCCTATTCCTAAAGTACAATGAAAGAGAAAGTAAGCCAGGCCATCATGTGAAGTTTGATTCTTTATGGGAGGGTCCCTTCCACATTACAAATTGCAAAGGTGGAAACACTTTTGAGATCGAGGATATAGAAGGTAATCCCTTTGAGATCTCGATAAATGGGATCCACCTTAAGCATTTCCATTAATGGCTCCTCTTTTCCCATGTAAATAGTAGGTTAGTTGTGCTTTGTGTTCAATAAGTACCGACAAGTGCGCTTACCTTGTTGTCGGTCTCTAGTCTCTCTATTTTTCAAGCCTCCCATTTTTCTCGCATGAGGTGGGCCATATCTATCCTACAAGATTTCAAAGCAATCCTTCTAGCTATCATGTCAAGTACTTGGCGCTTGTTAGTGCCTCATTTTCCAGAATGATGACAAGTCCAGGTAATTTGTACTCTCCTTTTCTATATGCATAACACACAAAAACCAATGAATTTAATGCATATGCCCAGGCAGTTACCACCTTGATTTTCTTTCAATGTTTCAAAAGCTTAAGCATTTTCAAGTCAATTACAGAGGAGAGTTTTGAAGTTTTCTCTGTTAAGGGTTGCCAAGAGGTTGTTGTTTTTTTTTCTAGTATGTCAATGGCTCATGTTTCACCCTACTTTACAAGAATGACTGATGTTTTTGTAGATGCATCATATGCCTTGGTTCCCAGGTTGGTGAGAAATAAACTGAAGAAAATAGAATCTTCTAGAGATTTGATGATGGTTAAAGACCCTGCAGATGATATTCATGGCCCATTATTAATAATGAATACCAAGGGTCTTAGAGAGGGGGCGTTGCAAAGAAAAATAAATCCCAATTTTACCCTGTTCAATTCAAGAATTTAGCATTGTGACTTGCCCCGGTCCATGGTGCCCAACATTCACCCATGTCCATAATTAATCAAAGCATTAGTGAGGCATTTTGGTGTAAGGAGAAGCGTCATCCTGTATGACGAGCTCAGGGTGGCGATAAGCCCAAATTATGTAAGAAGCTGTAATCACCTAAAAATGGTCACCTAAACCCTAGACCCCCAATCTCAGCATTTAATCAAGAAACCCTAACCTTGATTAAACCTAAGTCCTAAATCAAACAGGCAATTATTGAATTTGAACTGATCT
>MU225495.1:218029-231786 GCA_018584345.1 Thuja plicata | reverse complement strand
AATAAATTGAAGAATTGTCTTGACATAATTGGGGGTATGATCACACTTAGGGAAAATAGGGTCTATGGTCAGAGCAGACCAAATTAGGGTGGTTACATTTGCCCCTCTTTGAATAGATGTGCGAGCAACGCATTGATTCAAAGAAAGTTTTTGATGTTGACTTCAGAAAGTTTGAGAATTTTGCCCTTGATTGAACGAAATGCCTGATGAGATCAGTCTCGCACTTGATTGAACTAAACTGATATAATTGAATTTGAACTTGATCAAACAAAGGTCAATAAGCAAAGATCTTAAAGATACCAATTATGAACTTGGTTGTCATCCAAAAATTGATAATACTGACTTCGAACTTGATTGAACAAAGGTCAGTACAAAGCTGCTAGGAGTTTTAATAAGAATCTAAGAAAAAGTAGACATAGGATATCTGGCTTGTGAGAACCAAAGCCTTCCATCCAACAGTCCTGACTTAGTCAAGGAATTGTCATGCCTTTAGTTTTTTTTATAACAAAGTCATTTTAATGTTGTTTTGAGAAAGAATTTGATTGATTATAAGTGTGATCATTTCCCCCTCAGGAATAAAATTGAAGGAAAAAGAATAAAATCCCTCTGTTGAAATGATGTATCACTTGCATGGTTCGGTTAGATTAAAAAAGAATCAATTAGAAGTGAAGAAACAGAGGTGTGTTAAGAGAAAACACACTTTTACCAACTTAATGACGTTAAAATGTGAGGTTTGAGTCTGCTAAAATGATGTCTGACCAAGATGTTTGATGAATAATGTACAAGTTGATGATATAGAACCTAAAAAATTGATTACGTAAAGCTTGTGAATCATTTTCGGAACATATGGAGCAATTCTACATTTTGGGCAACTGTTGTAAAATTTTTACTGCACTATGTAGAACAATGTCGGCGCGTTCAATTTCATTCCCAATTGATCAGAAAGAGAACAAGATGATTTTTAGTTGTCTGGGAGGAGTTCCAGAGCTCCTAAATAGCTCAAAAAGTTAAATATATATAGGCCCAAATTCACTTTTTACTCACTCATTTTCACTTTTCACCTTAGTAATTCAGAGAGCTCTACAGAGAAGATGGTGGTCCCCGTGGAGAAGCATTGTTTCGAGCTCGGTCATTGACATAAGTTTTCGACTGACTACCCACCTTTGGTAAGTACTCGAAAACCTAGCTTGTGAAAATTTTTAGTTTTCATTTTTATGCATTTTAGCGCAAGTTATGGCCTTTTGAATTCTGCGTCGCTTATGGTATTTAGCGTCGCGTCCTATAAATCCTGCGTCGCTTCTGGTTTTTCCTTGAATTCCCGCGTCGCATCCTGTAAATTCAGGATCACACCCTGTTTTCAATTTGGTGTCGCATGTTGTAGGTTTTTAAAATGTTTTTCAAGATTTTGCACCCTGTTGGAACAGGTTCGCACGCGACATCCTGTGTCACTTCCTGTGAAAATAGGGTCGCATCTTGGATGCCCCATCACAACCTGGAAATCAAGGATCACATCCTGTGAAGGGGATTGCACCCTAAAAAAATAGGGACACTTCCAGTTGTTAACTTAGTTAAATGCCTAGTTTGACTATTTTCCTTCTGCTAACCAGTAAAAACACTTAGCTGATGGGTTTTCTGCTTAGCTTGTTGAGATAGAACACTGATTTTGAGCTTTTATGTAATTACTATATGTTGAACAGGTTCCTTTTGAGGTAGTTTCATTTCAAGGACCATATCATGGCCATGTCCTTACTTTTTCAAGGGTGTTGACTGATGATGATGCAGAGTTAGTTTCTCGTGTGGGTTTATTGTCACTGAGGGATTTACCCGATATCAGGGTAAATCGAGGGTTGTTGACTGCTCTGGACGAGAGGTGGCATTCAGAGCACAACACCTTCCATGTGCCTACTAGTGAGATGACCATCACACTGGAGGACGTGTGGTGGATTCTGAGAGTTCTTGTTATGGGATGAGAGGTGCAGTTTGATTCGGCCTCTACTTCATCGATTGCGACAACACAATGATTCTTTCATGATAATACTATCACTCACTGGTATCAGACATGGGATTACATGTGTGATCACTATGAGTGCCTTCCCATATACTTGGCTGGATTGATCAGAGGCATCCTTATGCCTGACCAAGGACAACATAGATTCATGGTCAGTTGGGTCCACATGCTTGAGTAGATGATTGTGTCGAGACACATATTTACATGGGGTAGTTGCATCCTTGCACACATGTACAGAGATTTACATGAGATAGTGTACCATTATTCCCGGAGCATGACTGTGGGTATTTTGGTACTTCAGATCTGGGCCTGGGAGCATATCCCAGTTACATGGCCGATAGTGGATAGGCAGTGTCTACCAGATCAGCCCTATATATATGTACTCAGGTTGGATACAACAACTCCATCTGGGCAAGGTAGAGTATTGGTGTCATCTGCTAGATGATATGACTGTAGTAGTGTGGCATCCTTACCTGGATTGTGAGGAGTGGGGATCAGATAGGCATCAGATGCCTTATTGTTTTCAGAGTAGGATCCTGATCAGACGTACGAGATATATCCTTGAGAGATTCTTAGTGACCTGTTTATTGAGGCAGTATAACCGATTATAGGGCAGGTGCCAGGATACATTTGTATATGCTTAGATCCAAGATGAGACACCACAATGGGGACCGTAGTTGGGTTATGAGATTGCGTAGAGAGCCATTCGAGATATGGTAGCAGTACCTTGGGATCTGCAGTGTGATATAGCCGATGCTAGATGTTCTGATGGTTTACATGCTCAAATGCTTTAGTATCCATTTCCACGGTTTATAGCGCCTGATGAGGCTATTCCACGGATTGAGGATCCACTGGATTATGATCCCGCTGAGGATCATCCTGCCAGAGGTTGAGGAGGAGCTCAGAGAGATAGAGGAGCTATGGGGAGAGATGGAGGCAGGGATGGTGGCAGACATGGGAGAGATGCGAGGTGCCCTCCTCCTAACAAGGGATAGGGTCCAAATGACAAGATGATGCAGATGATAGGGGTGGAGGTGCGGTGGGTGGTGGAGAGAGTGCCAGTGCCAGTGGGAGTGGCAGGCAGACTTGTCTGAGATTTATTGCTCCTCAGAGGGATCCAGGTCCTTTGTTGACAAGAGATCAGCAGAGAGAGATAGCAGCAACAGGATAGGCCACATGATAGGCCACGGGATAGACCTTCAGGGAAGGTTCTAGGCAGGGGTCCAGGCCGAGATGGAGACGCATTATCACAGTGTGAGCTTGAGTGTGAGTAGCTTAGAGCGAGGATCATAACTTTAGAGGCCTTCCTTGTAGATAGAGATACACAGCTTGAGCGGCTCATGGCAGAGAGAGACAGACAGGGTGATATCCTCAGGGTAGAGGGAGACACGCAGGCTCAAATAGCTACCCACCAGGGACAAAGGGCAGTTTACTATTTTGCTTTATATCATGCTGCAATTCCATAGGGTTAGAGAGCACTATCCTTTTCACGCTTGTCTCAATAGTCTGAGGGGGCCATGCCACCACGAGCTCCATTTGTTCCACCTCCTCCTCCTCCAAATCAGGGAGACAGTGGGATTCAGTCCTGATACTGCATTTTGTCATATATTTTTGAGATCATATTGTATATCTAGATCCTTCTGAGATAATTCTTTTGTACTATGACCTTTATACATGTATATATGATTCATACTGATACTCTGATACTCTTTTTTTTGTAGACAGTTCCACATTTTTGATCTGTTCCATATCTGATATATCTGAGATAGTTGTTCTTGACCTTGATATGTTCATGGATTCTCATGCTTTGATATATGTTTTAGATTTTGATGCACATGTGATTATGTTTATCTTGGTCTCTTGACGAGTTAGATATGATGACATCATTTATGATTTATTTACTAATATGAATGTGTTTCAAATGATACTAAGTGAATATGCAAATGAATGTTTTTGAGATTTTCTTTATGCAAATAAATGTATGGATGCACTTAGGATGTAAAATTAAATGCAATGCTTGAATGCTTTGTTTTTGTCTTTTTCTCTTTCTCATTTTATGAATGCAGAATGTATGTCATGGATATGCAATGACATGAATATCAGTAATATTGATGTATGTAATTAACTTGGATTTTTGCTACCAAGACATCTGTGTGCCAGGTTTTCATCAAGGCACTTTTTTTTTCTCTTTTTCAATTTTTTTGTTATTTTTGCTTTTTTTTAATGTTTTTGTAGTATCAAGGTGCCTGTTTGCCAGGTTTTCACCAAGGATACCTTTGTTTAGGACTTTTTCCACTGTTTTTAGATTTCTTCAGTATCGACTTTTCTAATTTTTTTGGTATTTTCTGAGATTTTCATTGCATAAGCTCTGCTAGCCAGACATCAAGCATAGAACCACTTCAAATGTAGAGTATTAATGGGATTACGAAGAACATCTCCCTCGGGTGTAACTAGCTGATAAGCTCCAGTCCCAAAAGTTGCAGTAATGACATAAGGTCCCAACCAATTTGGTTCAAACTTTTCTTTATGTTCTCTGTTAGGTTGGTTCTTAGGATTCTCTTTCAGAACGAGATCCCCCACTTGAAAGTGTCGTGGTTTGAGAGTTTTATTGTACCCTTTTGACATGCATTTTTGGTACACTTTCAGATGATCGAATGCTTGTTGCCTGCACTCATCAAGTAAGTCTAAAGAATTTACCTGATCAATGCGGTATTATTTGTTAGTAACAAGACCTTGTAAAGATACCCGCAAAGATGGGATTTCAACCTCAATAGGTAATACTCCCTCAGTGCCATAGACTAGGGCAAATGGCGTAGCTCCAGTTGGTGTTCTAATGCTTGTTTTGTAGGCCCAAAGTGCCAGATTTAATTGTAAATGCCAGTCTCTGCCAGACTTACAGTTCTGTATAGGATTTTGATAATTTTCTTGTTAGATGCCTTAGCCTACCTATTACCTTGAGGCTAATAGATTGAGGAACAATGTTAAGTAATGTGAAACTATGTGCAAAGGTCTTCGATGTCTTGTTTTTTAAATTGACCCCCATTGTCTGTTATAATTGAAGAGGGTATCCCATATCTACAAATAATATAGTTCAAGATAAACATAGCCACAAGTTTGCCAGTGGCTTTGATCACTGGCACGACTTTGACCCACTTTGTGAAATACTCAGTGGTCGTAATGATGTATTTGTGTCCACTTGAAGAATTAGGATATATTTGTCCAATCAAATCAAAGGCCCATTACTGAAACGACCAATGTGTTATGAATGGTATGAGTTCTCTAGCAAGAGCATGGATGAGATTTCCACGTGTTTGGCATTTATGACAATTTTTTTAAAATTGAATAGCATCTTTTTCCATGGCGGGCCAGTAATAGCCTACTCTTAGCAATTTTTTAGCTAGTGAAAATCCATTTGAGTGTGATCCACATACACCTTTATGGACTTATTTCAATGCATGATTTGAATCTTTGTGTTCTAAACACCTAAGAAGTGTACCGTCAAGACCTTGTCTATATAAGTTATTAGTAATGAGGACATAACGCGATGTTGTCCTACTTAAGGCTCATTTTTCATTTCTGGATAGGTCATTGGGTATAGTTTGGTTAGTTAGGTAAGCAATGATTTTAGCATACTGAAATGGGTCATGGGTGTTCAAAGCACAAATTACTTGGTATTCGGGGGTATCAAAGGTTAGGTAGGATAATTCTTCCACCAAGAAGACATAGAGGAATTGATGTTCCTCTAGTTGTAACATGGATGCCAATGTAGCCATAGCATCTGCAGCCTTATTCTCTATTCATGGTATTTGCTGGAATGTGACAAAGACAAAGTATTTCTTCAAATCATCAACCAGTTGTTTGTAGGGCATCAATTTCTCATCTTTGGTCTGATAATCTCTATTTACTTGATTGATAATGAGTTGGGAGTCACTATACACATGTAACTCTACAATCTTTTATTCCATAGCAAGTTTAAGACCATTTACTAATGCTTCATATTCAGAAATGTTACTTGTGCATGGAAACATTAATTTGTAGGACTTGGGTATTTTGTAGCCTTGAGGAGTTATGAATAGAACCCCCTTTCCGGAGCCTTGTTGCGTGAAAGAACCATCAAAGTACATCTTCCATGGATACTTAGTTAGATGCATAATTTTTTCATCAGTGAACTCAATTATCAGTGGTGTATCATCTTGGAGTGGTGAATCAGCTGATTGATCAATGAGGACTTGTCCTTTAATAGCTCTTCTATCCACGTACTCAATGTCAAATTTGCTCAGAATTAAGACCCACTTTGCTAGTCGTCCTGTTAATGTTGTCTTGCATAAGAGGTATTTCAAACTTTGCAATGAGCTTTGCTGTATGTGATAGCATACAATGTCTCAATTTATGTGATGCAAAGACAACTGCTAAGAAATATTTTTCAATTATGTTGTAATTGAGTTCATAAGATACTAGTGTTCTACTGATATAGTAGATTGCTCTTTCCTTTTTAGTTTTATCTTCTTGCACCAGCAATAGTCCCAGTGATGTAGTTGTAGCTGAAATATATAGGAGTAATGGCTTTCCATGAATGGGTGCCATGAGAATAGAAGGAGTAGCCAAGTACCCTTTTAATTCTTTGAAGTTATTTTCACAATGTTCGTCCCATTTGAAGGTGACACCTTTATGTAGAAATTTAGTAAAGGGTTGTGCTTTGTCTGCAAGTTGTGACATAAATCTCCTGATTGACTGGAGTCTTCCTTGTAATGTCCTCATTTGACTAATGTTGCATCTAGGATTCATTTCTAGTATTTCTTTAACTTTTTCAGGGTCTACCTCAATTCCTTTTGTTGGTACAATAAACCCTAGCAACTTCCCTGATTGAACCCCAAAGACACATTTCTTTGGATTGAGTTTGAGTTGAAATTGCTCCATGCGATCTAATATTTTCCGCAAGTCTTAAATATGAGTATCCCTTTACTTTTATTTAGCTAAGGTATCCTCCACGTAATCCTCCATGTTTTTATGCATCATATCATGGAATATAGTAGTCATAGCTCTTTGGTATGTAGCACTTG
This sequence comes from Thuja plicata, assembly GCA_018584345.1. Classification (NCBI taxonomy): domain Eukaryota; kingdom Viridiplantae; phylum Streptophyta; class Pinopsida; order Cupressales; family Cupressaceae; genus Thuja; species Thuja plicata. Next base: position 224,718 of record MU225495.1, on the reverse strand, counting down.
CATTATTTAATCCAAATGACATAACGTTCCAGCAAAAAGTTCCCCATGGGCATGTAAATGTGGTCTTCTCTTGATCCTCAAGAGCAATCTTAATCTGGTTATAGCCTAAGAAACCATCCATTAATGAGTACATTTGATAGCCTGTTGTTAGATCTATGAACATATCAATGTTTGGTAATGGAAAATCATCTTTAGGACACACTTTTTTTAAGTTTCTAAAGTCTGTATAGATCATGATAGATTTATCTATTTTAGATACTGGCACCACATTAGAAATCCATCTTGCGTAAGTGATGACTCTTATGAATCCAGCTTTCAGTAAATTTTCTAGCTCTGCTTTCACCAGTAATGCAACATGAGGATGCATTTTTCTTAGTTTTTGTTTCACGGTTTGATCCTAGGAGATATAGATAAATGGTGCATTATTAATTCAGGATCAAGTCTAGGCATATCTGTGTAAGACCATGCAAAGTTGATCTTTTTCTCTTTCAGGAACATAGTGAATTGTATCTTCTCCTCGTCTGACAAAGATTGTGCCAGGTGAACAATTTGAGGAACTTTAGCGGTGCCCAAGTTAACTGGTTGTGTTGGTTCTATCAAAATTGAAGATCTTTCTTGAAAATTCTCAGGGAGGATATCAAGAATCCCATCTTTTGGCACCTCTGGGAGGTTTTCACCATCAGATATGTCTTTTTTTTTACTATTTTAAAATTTGACACTGCCACAATGTGGTTTTCACCATCAGTTCTTTTCTTCTTTTTATTTTTCAATTTGTGACTAAGAAACTTGATATCCTCCTGTGACATATTCATGCTCCTTGCATTGGTGGAGGAAGGATAAGGTTCACAAGCATTCATGTAGCAATCCAAAGTGTAGTCATTAGGGAAATTCATGATAGGATTAGGATCTAAATTTGTCCAATCAATTAAGTCAGGGTTTATTAAGGATAATGAATCAGAGTTTGGTAAGGACAACATTGCGTCAGCGTCAAAACTATTAACTAACAAGACATGTTCTATTAGGTCTACTTCTATAGCGTTTAGCTCATCAAGAGTGAAACCATCATTATAGGGTCGTTGCTAGTAATATGTGGACCTAACTCTAGTGACTCGTCAATTGAGCTTTCTTCTTCTTCTCTCATCAAAATAAAACTCATTGCCTATAGTCTCATAATATCCTCTAGACCTAGTAAAACACCATTTTCTTCATCAAGAATTCTAGGCTATGGTATCTCATCTGATTATGGAACAACAACAGTGTCAGGGGAAGTGTTAGAACTCTCTCCTCTTTGAAATATCATTTCCAATTTATGAATCATATATACTTCAATGTACATGGTAGCATAATATATGACATCCCATTCATAATCATGTGAGTATGTTATTTCATCATCTGATCTATTTAGAAATTCAACAATAGTTACCTGATGTACTCTATTAGCCACTTGTAGGTCAAAGTGTGGTAAATCTAGGATGTGTGAAATTGTGACCAGCTGCCCCCAATTAGGATGTGAATCTTGTGGTTGGGGTATGTCTTCAATATTTGTTTCTATCAATGGCACTTCTGGAGTGTCTTATGTTGTTTCCTCTATTTCTTGAATAGTAGCTTGTGTCAACAAAGGAACATGAGTGTCTTGTGGTGTCTTAAAGCTAGGTACATATATTTCTCCTTGATATTTGGGATACTCTGTACCAATATGCAATAATCTCTCATAGGTCCATTGTTCTAGTTCTGTTTCTTCTTCTTCATCACTTCCTTCATCAAAGATTGGACCATCTCTTGAAGTAGGGTTTTCAGATTTATTGAAACCTAGTCCAATTTTGTCTTTGGTATTTCTAAATTCCATGTGTATAGGTTCAACAAGTCCCTTTCCTCTGTCTCCTAAAGGTCCTTGTCCCTTATATCCCATTTGTTTGAGAAGGTCATATCCCTTACCATATGTAATACCCCTCTTTTCCTAATACAAGTTTTGTGCCTTTGAATGAAGTAAGATCTTTAGATATTTCCTTATAGCTTAATACTTGTTTAATCTATTCCTATAAGTTGCTTATAATGATTCCATTGGCTTGTACTCGAGAATTCTAATATCAGACATAGTGTCTGAAGGTATCATTTATGTATGTGTTTATCTCCATGTATGTATTAAGGACCTTCAATACCATTCTGAACACAGTTAGGATGTTATATGATATGTACTGGATATATATATATATATATATATATATTCTTCTATTAAAGTTACTTTTGATGAATTTTGTATGTCACTTAATGATGTAGGATATTTATTATGATTATGATGAGTTATTATTAGTATTGATTATTGACTAACCCAATGCTGAAGATTCTAACCCTCATGTTACATTCTTTGTGTGTGTGTGTGTGTGTGTGTGTTTATATACATGATGTATTTTCATGATTTGGGACGAATTCATAGTTACTCACATGGATGAGGTCCACACGATGTATTAATCCTGATCATATATCTGCAATGTCTTCTTTAATATGTACATCAATGGATATGTATTTCTTCTCTGTGATGCAGGCTTGCAAGTACTGGGCATCAACTTCATCTGGCTTCATAGGTCTGAGCGTGCCCCAAAATCCTTGATCGTTGTTGTTTTTACAGAGACAGTACCAGGTCCTGCAAGATTAAGCATATCCCTGATCCTTGCTCCTGGGTTGGGTCTATTTGGATTTGTCCTTGGTTGTGGATTGATGACTGACTGTGTTAGCTTGATATTTTAAGTTGATTGTTGTGGATATTCATTATAGTCCCTAGGACTAGGTGAGTATTGATTTATGTGGAGATTTTCCGTGTAGAATGACCATCTGTTAGTAATAATCTGATTGTGTTATGAAATTAAATACATGGAAATAAGCTTTGTCAAAGTGTATTCATTAATGCATGTTTTATAAATATTTACATGGATATATATGTACATAGGCATATGGGTGCACACATATGCATATATATGTGTGTGTGTGTGTGTGTGTGTGTGTGTGTTTAATTATAATGAAGGAATTAACTAAGTATGTGTATTATAATTAAATCCACATCATTCTTGGAGGGAAATGAAGGTAATTACTATTTATCCTTTTAGAGGAAAAGTAACTAATCTTAATCTAAAAGTGAAAGTGGGGATAGATAAAAGAAATTACCTAAAACATAAAATTAAACAAAGATGGTAAATAAGCTAAAAGACTCACGAGAAACAATCTACATATTAATTTATCTAAGAACTAATAAAGTTTCAAACTAATAACCAATATATGGTTGTGGATGGTTGCATCAGTTGATTTTTCCCGTGCAACCAATCCTAGAACATATCTATGAAAGGAGAATGGTAGAGTGAAGGGGGAGGGAAAAAATAAGATATTGGTATACAGAAACTCTCAGCCAGAGATAATTGAGAAAGCTGGGGGTGCCTGTACGCCTCCTTCTTTCGTGATCCATGGTTCTCAAACTTTCCAAAGGCAAGGGTTAGTAGCAAAGGTTTTACAGATGATATAAATCAACTACACAATAACTACTAAACTGAATAACCTAAAATGTAATCAATAAAATGTACAAGAAAGAGAAAGGAAAACAAATAAATGCAACCCCACGATGCTTGAAGCTTCTATTGTTTCTCTCTACTCCTTCCGAAACGTTGTTCTTGATGCTCAGTATTGGTGGGGCAGCGTCTATGACTTGAGAAGCGTCGAGAATTTGCTAATTGAAATGTGTGTGTGATCACAAGATGGCTTGAATGTTAGAACCAAACTGTCATAGTAATGGCGCACAAGAGCTTGAAATCTTGGATCCTTCAAATGGTTATGAAGGGTTTATTATATAGGAATTAGTGATGATATGAACGGTTGAGATAAATCCCAGAGATAGGGAGATGAACGGTTGAGATTAAAAGGAACTGGAGAAGCCATCAGTAAACTCCACCTCTTCAATTTGTAAAGAAGAGATAAAGCTTGGTTGATTGAAGAGCTAATTGTGAGTTACCTTTTTGAACTGAAGAGGTGGGTGAAGTTACCCATGTGGACTGGAGAGATGGGTGGAGTAACCCATGTGATCTGATTGGAGTTATCTCTTTGAAGGAAATGAATATTTAATTCATTCATTTAATTATTGTTTTCAACATGTGAGGTAATTGAATTCTTTTTTATTAAGAATTGCTTTATTGAATGAAATTAAATTAATTTAATTCAAATTAACTTAATTGGAAGAATTTAATTATTAAGTTTAAATATTCGAATTTAAACTATAGGAAATTGAATTTAATTAATTAAATAAAATTAATTATTTAATTAATTTTGGGAATTTGATTAGATTATTTGGGGAATGAATTTAGAGTAAAATAGATGATTAATTAATGATTAAAAAACCATCAATTAATAGATAAAAATTAGTGTTTTTAATGTAAAGTCGCAAACCTGTACATTTTAGGGTGTCTACATTTGCCCCTCTTTGATGCAATGTGACTTGTCGCAGTGTGTCAAAGAATCTTTGATTTTTCCCCAGCTTGCCCTGGCAGTAGTAGGTGTATTTATGCCTCCTCAACAAATTTGAGCGAAAAGTCGCGACATGAGCGTCGATTTGTTGAAACTGCGATTTTTGAAACTGGGTAGCTGACGGATTTGAAAAATACTTTAACATGCCATTGTAATTGACCGTCGAAGTTTCCAGGGACCGGGAAGAAATTTCGGAGCTCCTAATGAAATTAGGGTTTTTTAGATCCCCTATAAATAGCCAAAAGAGCCATTCATTTATCACATTGCGAACTTGGAGCTCTTGATTTCTTGGTGAGTTTGCTTTCAGTTTCTGTCTTTTTTTCTCCTATTTTCTTGCGATGGCGGGTCTTCCTGGCGTGACTCACATATCTGACCAAGTCTGGACGTATAGTAGACCAGCTGGCGTAGGACATCCGGTGAGTTTTATCACTTTGCGTGTCATTAATGCTTTCATTTATCGCTTTTAAAAATACTACTTTTTTGAGAAATTACAGCGTGTGCCGCAATCGGTTGCCATTTTGCCGCAATTGCTAGTTAGAAACCACAATTGATAAGTGTGCCGCACTTGTGTATGTTGCATGCCACAATTGAAGTTTGTATGCCACACTTGCTTTTTGTGTTCTGCAATCGCCTAAAAGTACCGCAGTTGTTTGGTTTTATTATCGCAATCAATTTTTTTAGCACTGTTTGCTTGATTTCTTTGTTTGATATCTACTTTTTCTTGCTTCTATTACTCGCCTTAATGACTGAAACTGATATTTTTCTAATTTATTTCTTTGTGCAATTCACTGGGCAGATTTTACGCTATCGAGAGTCTAGGCCGGCGGGTCTTGTATATAGATTTTAGCTGACAGAGGATGAGAGGTCAGTTCTTCGAGATCTTGGTTTATACTGGATTTGCTATATGCCTAAGATCATGACCAATAGGGGTCTGATCTCCGCTCTTGTAGAGCGGTGGCATTCTGAGACATGCACTTTCTGGTTACCGACCGGTGAGTGTACGTCACTTTGGAGGATGTGTATTGCATCCTCCAACTCCCGATCCAGGGCGAGCTTGTGGAGTATTCCACCCATACTGGTATTGTTTCCTTGACCGAGCTTTCTGGATTGCCTTGGGATCAGCTTGGGTTGGTTGGTGATTATGATATTCCTTGGTCCAGATTCAATTTGGGCCTTGACAGGCTATCCACCTTACTGGGCAGTTTGATATGTGGCATCTTATGCCCCGATCCTTGACAATGTGGTTTTTCTGTCGGCTTTGGTACTGTGTTAAAGAGTATGATCAGGGATCATACCATATTCGCTTGGAGTCCATGCATGTTGGCCCATATGCATTTTCATATGTTTTACGTGGCTTACCTTGATGGTAAGTCACTCAGTTGCGGTGCGACTCTACTGCAGATATGGGCATGGGAGTATATTTTTGTATGTCATCCTGTTGGTGCCTGTGCTCTTCCAGTTGATAGCCCATATGTCTTTATGTATGATGGAGCCATTGTTCAGACTCATATGGGGCATTTGACATACTGGCGGCAGTAGTTGGACATGATTCTTTACTTTATTTGGAGACCTTATAGAGATTGTCCAGTGTGGGATGGAGAGGACATCCATCTTCCCTTCTATCGCCAGTGGAGGTACCTGATTGGACGTGTTACTGATCATGTCCATATGATTGACTTTCACAACACCGATAGGGTGTTGCGTCAGTTCGGCGAGCAACAAGACATTTTTTATTCTTATGCATACTTTGCTTGGAGGTCAAGGGACTCTATTATATGGGGTGGTGTAGTATCACTGGATGTTGCCCACACTGAAATTTTAGGCTTACTTCTTGTTGCATGGACCTGGCGTTCGGCTACTGTAGACGCAGGTTTGTCTTGTTTTCTGTTTGCTTATGTACTTCCTTTTCTGCTCTTTGATACTTGCTCATATCTCATTTTGATACTTATGTCCTCCTCTATGCTGGTACTGATATTTGAATTTGTCTTTTGTAGGTACTACACCTCAGTATGATGCACATTGGGTGCAGGCTCGGCCTGTTGCACTTACAGATGTCTCTTGTCCTATTTCCAGGACCATTATGAGGAGGGCCCGGCGAGTACGGAGTGGTAGGGGAGGTCGTGATGGAGGGAGAGGTGGTGGCAGGGGAGGTAGGGATGGGAGGAGAGATGGTAGTAGGGGAGGTA
>MU225495.1:179706-208488 GCA_018584345.1 Thuja plicata | reverse complement strand
GAGCCCTGTTAGGAGCCAACCCTGTTAAAGGTTACAAACACATGGTTAAGTGCGACCTTGTTAGAGGATTTTTATACATAGGTTGTCACTTAGTATCTGGCATCTATGCTACCATCCTTGAATCAATCTTTAGACTATCAATAGGCTTTATGCTAATCTTACTACCATCCTTGAATCAGCCTCCTTCTTAGACTGTCAATAGGCTTTAGGTAAGACCATTGATACTATCATGAATCAACCTTTTTGGTAATCTGTTAGGATATACCTCAATTATAGAAGACGGTTAAGTCTTACTCTATTAAGAGACTTAATACTTCAATGGTTAAACTGAAACACAATGACCTATTTCTAATGCAACTTTGAATTGCAGATATTCATATTTATTTATGTACAATACCTCTCTGATCAATGTATCAATTCAATTCCTTTGTACTTTGCACTTTCTGCTCTGTGATGTTGTGCTTCACTGTTCATCAGTGTCTGCAGAATTCTTTAGCTCTCCCTTAGCTTTATTGATCAAGACTGTATGAAGTTTATCCTTCACCAGTTTCTCTTCAGCATTTTCTTTCAATTCACTCCCCCGTGTATCTGAGTGCTTATGGAAATGAATTATGCTTGTCTCTTATATAGACATGATATTCCTTAATTCTTGATTCTTGGCATGAAAAATAATCTAGCCAATTTGATTTACGGCTTTAACTCCTGATTTATCTCGTAGTTATCTTCTTGCCAACTGTATAAATCAATTTCTTTAACTGTGGTCAAATAAAACAAATAAAACAACCAGTTAAGTCTATTCTTAAGCTCTGCTAGCTAGATATTTTGTCATTTTCTGATCTCTCTATTCTGTCGGTCAATTCTGTAGTTCATCGCCAGTGACAACTGTCAGTTCCATCAGTGCAACTTCAGTTAGCTTTAGAATCTCCATTCGTCGAGCATCATTGGATCTTGCTCGTCGGGCAACTCTATTTTCAGATCGTCGGGCATCCTGTGATTCTGCTTCATCGGGCAACACTATCTTCTGCTTGTCAGGCATCACTGTGACTTTATCTCTATCTTTATCGGTGGTGTGCACTCCGTCGGTGTTGTCTATCACTTAGTGAATACTTGACTTTTATGCATTGTTGAAAGCATAATCATTGTTCCATTGATTCTCTAAAGTCTTTGGCATTATGTGTATGACCATGTAGATGTTATCAAGTTGACATCAATGACAATACAAACCATTAACTAATTTAATGTTTTGCATCATCTTCAACTTAACATTATCAAACATTCAATCAGTTACATGTCATCAAAGCTCATGATTGTGACAATTGATAGATTGGCTTGGTTGCCAGTTGCTTGCTGATTGATCTGATTTAAAGTCATGTAAGATGAGCCCAATGCTGATTCGCAAAGCTCATGATTTTGACATTGATTGACTGGGCATGATCGCCCTTTGCTCTTTTGATAACCGAGTTGGTTTTATTGCTTTGGATTTTGCAATTTTTTGAATTTTTTTGATGAAGATTGATTTTCTCTTGATTTTTGATCTTTTTAGGATTTTTTTGATGAGTTTTCTATTTTTTAGGATTTTTTCAGGACATTTAGAATTGCCCCCTAGTCTGGTGGACCAGTATTAACCATGGGTAAGTGCTTGGTGTTCAGAGGGGAATGTGCTTCTAGATATAGCTTGGTTAGTCATTCTTGCATTTGAAATCTGCTCAAGCTTTTAAGTTCATTGATGGTGAAGCTAGATTTGAACACTTGGCACCTGTTTGCCAGGTTTTCACCAAGGTACCTACTCAGTAGTGCCTGTTTGCCAAGTTTTCACTGAGAGAGTGATTTTATTTCTCTTTACTCTTTTTTTGCTTTTTTTGATTTTTTGATTTTTTGATTTTTGGTTGTCGGCAAGGCGCCTGATTGCCAGGTTTTCACCAAGGTAACTTTTGTATTTTTTTTTTCAATTTTTTTGGTATTTTCTAGATATGTAGATAGGTGCCTTAACCATAGAGACCTCAAGGGTAGAACCTTTTAAGGTGCATGCTGTTGATATATCTGAGGAGTTGATCTCCTTCTGGTGTTGCTAGTATGAATGCCCCACTCTGAGTAGAGCTGACAATGAAAAATGGTCCTAGCCAGTTAAGCTCAAACTTTTTGGGTTTGACTCGCTCTGCTTGATTCTTTTTATTTTCCATGAGGACAAGGTCTCCTACCTCAAATATTTGTGGCTTCACTTTCTTATGATAGTTCCTTCTAAGGCGATTCTGATAGCCTTGTAAGTGGTTGAAGGCATGTTGTCTTCTTTCATCTAGTAACTCTAGTTCACTGAGCCTTGCTACTCTATAGTCTTCATCTGAAACCAGGTTCTTCAATGATATCCTTAGGGATGGGATTTCCAATTCGAGGGGTAATACCACCCCTGATCCATAGACTGGGGAGAAAGGAGTGGCTCCTGTAGGTGTTTTCACACTAGTTTTGTATGCCCATAATGCGGGACTAAGCTGTAAATGCTAGTCTCGCCCTGATTCATTCATTGTTTTCTTCAAGATTTTCAACATTGTCTTATTTGTAGCTTCGACTTGGCCATTCCCTTGAGGGTAGTAAAATGAGGAGAACCCTTGTTTGATATGGAATTGTTTGCATAGCTCTTCAACATCCTTGTTTTGGAAAGGTGTACCATGATCTGTCAGGATTGTTTGAGGGATCATGTATCGACAGATAATGTGGTTAAGTATGAACATTGCTATTTGATTTCTAGTGATGTAAGTGAGAGGAATTTCTTCCACCCACTTGGTGAAGTACTCTATTGCATCTATGATGTATTTGTGTCCATTTGCTGAAGAAGGTGTAATTTTGCCCACTAGATCAAATCCCCACATGGAAAATGGCAATGGTGATGTGATAGGATTTAGTTCCTGGGCTGGTGCATGGATGAGGTCCCCATGAATCTGACACTGTCTACACCTTTGTACATGTTTGTATGAATCTGTCTCTATTATGGGCCAATAGTATCCCATGCGGATGATCTTCTTAGCTAAGTTGTTGCCACCTCCGTGTTAGGAATAAGGTTTCTCAACCTTGGATAATTCCTATTCTTATTATTTGTTTTGTAAAATGTATTTCTTAAAAATAATGTAATTAAGTGTGAGTGTACATGTCTATTTGGCATGTTGATGTGTCACTCCACTTGATGTGTCGGCATCTTGAATTGTGTGTAAGGAGATCATGGCTAAAACAGTTATGATGGATTCCTATGACATGTAAGAGCTATTTCTAGAAGATTCAATGACAAGTGAAGACATGCAATGACATGTGGCAACTGATAAAGTTGAGTACTGTACACTCTTCCACAATTTTAGGGTTCCTATTTTCTCAGAGAATGGTAAAACCCTAATACAACTATCTTTGGAAGCTGCCCTAAAAAGGAAAGCACATGATATAAGCATTTTTTAGGGTTGCAGACAAATATAGAAAGAGTGTATTGTTGGTATGATCGTGTGCTACTGGATTAGTCTGTGTGTGTCGATTATCTCTTGAAAGAACTTGCATTGCAAGTGTGTTGTAACTGTTATACATTGTGCAGGTTTTTGGAGTGCTGGGGTTTTTTACCGAAAGGTTTTCCCCAGGGTAAATCATTGTGTCATTCTCTATTTTTCTGTATGCATGGTCTATGGCTGAAATATCATTGTTAAAGTAGTTAATGAATTTGAAATTCTAAGGATTTAAAAGAATTTTCGCAATACTTTCCTTTAGAGTTAGTGTAGGAAGCTATTTTCGCACCTGAGTTTCCTTACACTCCGTGGGTTCCAAAAATTCCTTCATGTACCTCGTACAAAGATTTTTGGGATTCCATGGAAGTGAGACATCATAGAAGCATTCCATCTAGACTTCATCTGTATAAAGTAGTTGAGAGGATGGTATACCTAGAGGCTTGGCGAGACTTTCTCTGATTCCTAGACAAGTTGGGAGGTAAGACACTATTTTGGAGATAGTTATAGACATCTTGGTACCATGGGGATTCAGGACCAACAAGGACGCATGCTAATTCTATGATGGATGCCTGATGTGATGGAACCAAGAGTTGCTCCACTAGAAACTAGAATTTTGTTTCATTACCAGGCATATCAATTAGTGATGCTATGGTAGCCATCGCATTGGCGGCTTTGTTCTGTTCTCGTGGGACTTGCTCGAAGAAGATGTAATGGAACTTGGTGCATAGTTTTTCCATCTGTGCTCTGTATGGTATGGGCTTCTCATCTTTGGTCATATAATCATTGTTGACTTGAGTGATAACTAACTGTGAATTGCCAAAGACTTTAAGGTTCTTGATTCTGCATTGAATTGCTATCTTTAGACCGATGACCAGTGCTTCATATTCAGCTATGTTTTTGGTGCATGGGAATTTAAGTCTGAAAGACTTGGGAATTGTATCATGATCTGGAGTGATAAGCACTATCCCTGCCCCTGCACCATGGTTTGTGCATGACCCATCAAAATATAGTTGCCATACCTCGATCGCTGGTTGTAGTGTCATGATAGATTCATCTGGAAAGTCAGAAATAATAGGCTGATGGTCCTGAATGGGTGCCTCTGCTAGTTGATCTACGATCACTTGTCCTTTGATAGCCTTTCTATCTATGTACTCAATGTCAAACTTGCTCAAGATCATTACCCACTTCGCTAGTCGTCCAGTGAGCACTGTTTTGCTTAGGAGGTACTTTAAAGGATCAATATGTGCGATCAAATTTGTTTGGTGACTCAACATATAATGTCTTAGCTTCTAGGAAGTGAAAACAACTACAAGGCATGACTTCTCAATTGGTGTATACTTTAGCTCATATCCCACTAATGTTCTGCTTAGATAGTAGATGGCCCTCTCTTTACCTGCGTCATCATGTTGTGCCAAGAGTACACCTAACGCTGACTCCATCGCTGAGATATATAGAAGCAATGGTCTACTTGGACTGGTGGTACCAATATAGGAGACTTGAGAAGGTAGTCCTTGAATATTTGAAATGCCTGTTCACATTGCTCTGTCCATATGAATTTGATGTCCTTGTGCAATAGATGTTGGAATGGGTGGCACTTGTCTGCTAGCTGAGCTATGAAGCCCCTGATTGATTGGATCCTTCCTTGTAACCCTCTTAGTTGTCTCAGGTTTGATGGTGGAGGCATGTCCAATATTGCTTTGACTTTTGCTGGGTCCACTTCGATTCCTCTATGTGACACTACGAACCCCAGTAAATTTCCTTCTATGACACTGAATGCACATTTCTTTGCATTTAGACGGACCTTGAATTCCTGCATTCTGTCAAAGATTGGTCCCAAAACTTGTAGATGATCCTTTCGAAGTATTGACTTGGCTAGTATGTCATCCACATAGTCTTCCATTGTTTTGTGGATGAGATCATGAAATATAGTTGTCATAGCCCTTTGATATGTCGCTCCGGCATTCTTTAGACCAAATGACATGACATTCCAACAATATGTCCCCCAAGGACATGTGAAAGCTATTTTGTGTTGGTCCTCTGGTCTGATCCTTATTTGATTATATCCTGAAAATCCATCCATGAGTGATAGCATTTGATGTCCAGTAGTTAGATCTACTATCATATCAATGTTTGGTAAAGGAAAGTCATCCTTGGGACAAGCTATGTTGAGATCTCTGAAGTCTGTGCAAATTCGTATCTAACCACTGTGCTTTGTAACTGGTACCAAGTTAGATATCTAGTCCGCATATGGTATAGGTCTTATGAACTTAGCATCTAGGAGCTTTTTCAACTCTACCTTGACTAGTAATGCAACATGGGGATGCATCTTTCTCAGCTTCTGCTTGACAGGTTTGGCATTGGGTAGCAATGAGAGATGGTGTAGTACTAGCTCTAGATCTAACCCTGCCATATCTGAGTAGGACCATGCAAAATTGATCATCCTTGCCTTGAAGAAACTGATGAACTATTCTCTCTCCTCAGGGGTGAGTGATTTTGTCAAGTATATGTTCTTTGGGTTCTTGTCATCTCCCAAATTGACTTCCTCTGTTTCTTTTGCTAGTAATTCTGATTTCTCCTTTGTCAAGGGGAGGAGTTCCTTCTTTCCATCTTCTAGCACCCCAGTGAGGTTTTTGCTAGAAGATATGTCTTGTTTTAGCTTTTTATCATTCTTTTGTTCTTTTTTCTTTTGTGGACTGGAAAGGGGAGCTTCCTCCCCGAAATATGTCACTTTGTCGAGGTTAATGGAGAAGCCTACCTTGTGGTCTCCTGATGGAATGCCTTCCCTAAGTCCCATGAAATGAGCTATAGCCTCATCATTCTCAAAGACATCTAAATCAGGTGGTCCTTGTTGATCCCACTCTATGAGCTCTGGGTGTACAAGACAGATACTTTCACAGTTGTTTGGCTCTGGTTGACTAAAAGGGACTACATATATGGTTCCTAAAAAAATAGGCTGTGATGTGGACGTACCACTTGAGGTCTGATAAATGACATGCTTGTCTATGCAGGGTTGTTCGGTAATGGTCATTTGGTCAAATAAGTCTTCTAGATTTATGATAGTGTCTGACCAAGGGGAATACTATGGGATCGACGATTAAAAGTCATGAAGGGATCTCCACTCAAACTTGTGGGAGTCAGTCTCAATAGAATGCTCGTCAGATGCCTCACTTCCTTGGTTATCATCGATTGCTATGTGGAGGTCTATTCGGGTTTGTGTAGTTCCCTCTTCAACGGGAAACAACTGTGCTAATATGTTGCCTATCAAGACATGTTTTGTGTTGTGCCCCCGGTGCATCTCTGCTATTTGTTCTTGATTGACTTGAATGTCTTGGATCATAGGACTTGTGCTTTGTTGTCCATAGCCCAACCCTCTCGTGTTTCTCTGGGTTGGTGGGAGAGAAAATTCCATTATGCCTTATTGTCTTACCCCTAGCCTGGTTGTACCATCGTACCCAAATATTTGTATCATTATGTAACCATTACCATAGTTTTACAGGGGTAGTGGTGGTTGGATTGTCTCTGGCGGGTCTTGGTATAACTAGGTATTGATGTCTTGTTCAAATGGCTTTTCTTCCGCTATGTCTCCCCATCGGACAAAGGTTGTGGGTGGACATATGAATAGAACAGGTTGCGCAGTTTCTATTGTAATGATAGGTTGTGGCATGCCATAATTTCTCAGGCTCTGAGGCATGTGCGTGATGGTGAAAGCCTCTTCATATCTGTATTCACCACAACCCTTGTTAGTAATGGATATCTTGCCTTCTTTTTGTGTGATATCTTTAAGATTTAAATCTGAAGAGGAGGGAATACTTGCATCTTGGTTAATGACTATCTTTCCTGCTGTCTGTGTGACATCCTTGGGATTTGAATTTGAAGAAGATGGGATGCTTGCATCTTGGTTTGATGGTACCTAGTTATCAATGTTGATTTGGACCGTATTACAATATTGGAAAGGATTGGGATCTCCCTCTATGATGATTTCCTCTCCTTGGTGTGGGAACTTGATGCATTAATTGTATGTCAAAGGTACATCTTGCATTTCATGTATCCAAGGTCTCCCTAGTAGCATGTTGTATCCCAACTCAAGGTCTAAGATTTGGAGGGGAGTGTTTTTGACCACAGGACCAATACAAACAGGTAGAATGATAATACCTTTAGAGGACCTTTCCTCTTCATCATAAGCTCTGATATTTATCCTCCTTGTGACATCAATGCTTGATTTTGAATATCCTAGTTGCTTGATTAACTTTAGAGTACAAATGTTTAACCCAGCTCCACCATCAACAAGGACCCTATGGATAGCGCTTTTGTGGACCTAGACAAGTAAGTGCAAAGAATCATTATGTAGGGGTTTATGCAGTGGCACATCACGGTCTGTGAATGTGGCATATTTGTTAGCAGCTATATGGTTGACCATCATTTGGAAGCTCTTAGGTGTTATGTCCCTTGGGACAACTTCATTCCAAAGGGCTTGGTCAAGTTCCAGTTTATGCTGCAGAGATATGCGCAATAGCTCAAACATGGAGATCTGGGCAGGTGTGCGTTTTAGTTGGTCCACTATGCTTGTCTGTGGATCTGAGTTTGCTTTAGGATTGGCAGATACAATAGGTGAGGATGGTAATCCTTGCAAGATGACTTTGGCGTGATGCATTGTTACAACACAATTGTTACCTTGGTCTTTGATAGTGATTGTAGCCACATGACTATCTGAAGGATTGAGGCAATTGATAACATTATCACTGTTGGCATAGGTATAGTTAACTTGTTTTGCTTGTCCACCAGATCTGAAGGCTTTTCCCTTGTTGTGATCCTGAAAGGTATTGTTGAAAATAGTGTGATAAGTTGTGCCTTTGGTTTGGGTATTCATCACATCGATGACCCCTGTGTCAATCAGATTTTGGATAGTGTGTTTCAATCGGTAATAGTTAGCCGTTTTGTGCCCTTTCACCTGATGAAACTCACAGAAATCTTTGTCATTATACCACCTCAGTTTGTTTTCATCTTGTTCAAAGTCCCTAATTTTTGGGAGAGTGATAGTGTTTGATTGTATCAACTTGCGTAAAGCTGATTCTATTGGCTCTCCCAATGGTGTGAAATCTCGTTGTTGGGATTGAAACCTTCGTCTGTGTTGATTCTGTTGTTGAATATTTGATGTAGCGGCCGCTTGTACAGGAGGAGGTTGGTTTTGGGTGTATGCTTGTTGAGTGGGTCCTATGGGTTTTTGGTTGGTCATAGGTGTGCCTTGCAGTGACACCTTGGGTTGTGCATAGTTGACTGTCTTCACATCAATGACACCATAGCTAGTGACATTTTTGTTTTTGTTCCACCACTTAGCTTTGTCCATTGCATTTTTGTTTGTATTCCTTTGTGTGGGATCTACAAGGATTCCTCATTTGACTAAGTTCTGCTGACAACGAACTCCTCTTTCAATGAGTTGTGTGAAGTTTGGAGCTAACTGTAACTCTGTTGTGAATGACATGTCTGGAATTAGATTGTTAACAAACATGACTATTAAGTCTTGTTCGGGCACATCATATGTTATGCGGTTTTCCATGTTCCTCCATCTCTAAAGGAACTTCACAAAAGACTCTCCATCCTTCTGTTTGATATCGCAAAGGTCCTTGATGTTGACCTTACACTCGATGTTATGATGGAAGTGAGCTATGAACTTTTCAGCCAGTTCACCCCAAGACTGAATGTCATGAGGTAGATGCGAGAAACATTCCATTACTGATCTAGCCAAGCTTTGTGGGAACAGTCGCATTAAATATGTCTCATCATGTGCGACTTGGACGCAGCTAGCAAAAAACTCTTAGATATGTTCAATAGGGTTGGTATTGCCCCTATATTTGTCAAATTTTGGTACTGAGAAGTGAGTTGGGAACAAAGACATTTGTAGAGAATGATCGAAGGGGTATGGGTATAAATCCTCTATAGTGTAGGATTTGGTTTGCCCCTGATTCTGCATATCCATCATTTGGGTTTGAAGGGTTTGCATTTGTTGCATCAACATGTCCATTTGATTCTGAGGCTGATGTGTAATGATGTTCCTCTATGTTGTGGTGGGTATGAGGCTACGCCTATGTGTCCCTTGAGTAGGAACATAGGATTTCATCCTAGGGGCTTGATATTGATTTCCCACCAAGTGATTTGTAAATGGGGGCACATGGGTGGCCCATGGTGGGTTTTGATGTATTTGCTGTTGCAATTGAAACTGGGGTTGATACTATTGGGGTAGATATTGCTGCTGCTGAGGTTGGGGTTGAAATTGGGGTTGTTGTTGCGGGGGTTGGAATTGAGGCAACTAAAGCTGGGGTTGTTGTTGCAGGGTTTGGAACCGAGGCAACTGAAGCTGAGGTTGTTGTTGCGGAGGTTGGGTTTGAGGCAACTGAAGCTGGGGTTGTTGTTGTGGAGGTTGGGTTTGAGACAACTGAAGCTAGGGTTGCTATTGCGGGGGTTGGAATTGAGGTAACTGAAGCCAAGGTTGTTATTGCAGAGGTTGGACTGATGTTAGAATGGGCAAAGATGTAGCCTTGGGCGGGCCTTGACTGTAAATCATTCCTGTAGAGATGGATCCCTGTGGGCATGAGGTGTTGATCCCAAGACTAGTGTGAATTGACTGTAGTAGCGACATTATTTTAGAATAGTTGGTGTTTGGTTGGATGGAAGGCACAACATGAGAGCTTGACTATTCTAGCCATGAGACCAAAGGTGGAGGCATACTAGTGACCATGGGTGCACTTAGTTGCGAGCCTGTCATGCCTTGAGTGGAAGATGTGCTAGCCTGGGTTGGGTCATTGGTTTGACTGGATATAGTCTGTGTCAATATGGGTAATACCAATGGTGGAAAGATTTGAGACACAACAGGTAGTATTTGAGGAGGCTGAGTAGTGTTTTGACCTGCGAGAGGGTTTTGAGCCATATAGTCGATACACTGAATTCAGCGGGGAGTTTGAATCCCTTCTTTATTAGCATGGCTAAGTAACGTTTAGGGTTCCTCTCTACAAAAACATCAACTAATTTCATGGAGTAAGCATCTTTCTCCACATATTCAAGCTTTGCTTCTATGATATCTTGGAAAAAAGCTGCCCCACTGGGTTGTTCAATAAATAGAGCAGAACTGGTATTCATGAAAGGATTGTTCTCTTGCTCTATTTCCCAAGCAGGGAATCTGTTGATATATGACTCATCAGGTTGAGTTCTAGCCTTAGAACTTATATAAGGCCCTCCATGAGGTGTTTGAGACATAGTGCGGTCCAGATTTTGTAACTAAAACAAGTGATATAAAGCAAACAAGGAAGAAGATCCTTTTTGAGGAAGTCTGAGTTATGTTTTGGACAAGGGTAATTCTAAGGACAAATTTTGATGTAACTTGATCTCAAAGTGGTGATGATAAAAAGATAATATTTGTCGACCTTTGCCTTGGACAAAGTCACTTGATAATGATGATGATGTTTGATATGATGAGATCAAGGTATTTCGAGTCTGAGCTTTTGAACTAACAATGTTTTTGACAATAATCGTGCTTTACAGAGAAGGGATAATATTTAATGTTTAGAGATTCACATAATGTTCTTCACATTTTCCTGGGATAGACACTAGTTTTGGACACCAAATGAAGAATTCTTTCAAGATTTTAGGTCAAAATAGGAATAATGTATCTCTGGTCAATTGCGGTATAACTTCATCGATTGCGGTAAAGTAAACGGTAGATTACAGTAGTTTATCACCGATTGTGGTAATAAACTCTACGATTGTGGCAATAAACAAGTTAATTGCAGCAGACTTCCTTCAATTGCGACACAATGTGGGCAATTGCGGTAAAAGAGGAATAGTCTAAAAAAGACTAGAGGATAAGTATCACTGCTTGACAATTTTGGAATTTTTTGGAACAATGCTTCTGATTCGCAAGACAGTTGATGTTGACAACCCTAGAATTTAACATGTTTGACTCATTTTTGAAAGTTTGGATGTTTTGTTTTGCATTTTCAGAAACTGATCAAAGAAACAAGCACAATAGACACTGTGTTTTGAAGAATGAAGACTGTGTATGTTCTACAACTTTTTCAAGTTGCAATGTTATCACGAGGTCTCAATAATGAAAAAATAGATTAATCTAGGTAATGTCTTTAGAATAAAATTTTATAGGCCCAATACTTGAATGTCCATTAGCTCACACAACAATTGTTACGCTACCAGGACACAAAGGTCCACGACGTAGGTGCCCGTATTTTTGCCGTTTCCAAGTATTGTTGCCGTGAAGTGAAGATCTCTTTCACTACACAAATACCGTGGGACACATATGTTGGGAATCTTGGGGGGAAATTCTGCAACCCCTTGCACTATAATAAGGTACCTCTTTGGAGGTAAAACGGGTTGGCCTCTAATTAATCAAGGTTGTAGTAAGGGTCCGTAGTGTCTCTCCAATCAGTTTGTATGTGCGTGACTCACTTAAGAGCCTAGTTGATCACGCTGGCTCCTTAGGGATATTCACCCGATCCAGACTATCACCAACACGCCTCGCCCGAGCTTGGCTAGATAAGACAAAACTTTGGTTTGCACCTTGTTTATATACCGATTGGAAGGATTAATGGTTTAAGGTCATTCTTTGAGGAAGAAGCGCATTCCCCGAATAGGCCTTTGTAAAAAGTATAAAGGTTTGTAATCTAACAATTTGTGCAAGTGCACCCAAAACTCAAGACACAAGGTAAATCGATTAAGCTCCAAAGTTTGAAATGTGAACTAAGCTACACCACCATACAAGCACCAATGTTCAATTTTAAGCCCAAAAAGTAGGTGTTGATTGCTTGTTCAGTTTTAATGCACCAATTTGAGAGATTTTTTGCCTTTGTTCAATTTTAGTCCCCACATCAATTTTAAGCCCAAATCCGAAATGTGAGATGTGATATGTTTGGAAAGCACTGTTCTTTTTCAACCCAAATCAACAAATGAATTCCTTTTAATTTGCTTTGTTTAGACAGGTTAGTATCAAAAAGGATTCTTGCAAAAATGAGAGTATATGTAACTTTGAAAAATGAATGATTGATACTCACAATAACTTACCCTTCTCTATTTTTGGTGATTCTCCCGGCCCTGCATAGAAAACCAAAAAATGTCAGTTTAGAAACAAATGGACAAAATATTTGGATATGATATGCAATATTTCTTGCGATTGCGGCAAAGCACTGGCAACTGCAGAGAAGTACTATCGATTGTGGCATGGATTGGGCAATTGCAAAAAAATAATGACGATTGCGGCATGGATCAGGCAATTGCGACAAAGTACCAGAAGAAAGAAGACAAAAGATGATAGAATAGTAATGCGAAAGCCTGCAATCAATTGCGGTATTAAGCCAGTCGATTGTGGCATAATTTCGTCGATTGCGGCAAAATACCAGTATTTGCGAAATAACATAGATATCGAAAAAAGATAGATTTTTAGATTTGCGACCATACGACCATGGTTGACCGATCCTGTTTGTCGTCTGCAAGAGATATTTGGGCTGTTTGATTCACGTTGGGTTCACCAAAATGTATGCCTCCTTCTTTCGTGATCTGTGGTTCCCAAGCCTTCCAAAGGCAAGGGTTAGTAGCAAAGGTTTTACAGATGATATAAATCAAGTACACAATAACTACTAAAATGAATAACCTAAAACGTAATCAATAAAATGTACAAGCAAGAGAAAGGAAAAAAAATAAATGCAACCCCACGATGCTTGAAGCTTCTATTGTTTCTCTCTACTCCTTGTGAAATGATGTTCTTAATGCTCAGTATTGGTGAGGCAGTGTCTATGACTTGAGAAGTGTTGAGAATTCGCTAATTGAAATGTGTGTGTGATCGCAAGATGGCTTGAATGCTAGAACCAAACTGACATAGTAATGGTGCACGAGAGCTTGAAATCTTGGATCCTTCAAATGGTTATGAAGGGTTTATTATATAGGAATTGGTGATGATATGAATGGTTGAGATCAATCCCAGAGATAGGGAGATGAACGCTTGAGATTAAAAGGAACTGGAGAAGCCATCAGTAAACTCCACCTCTTCAATTTGTAAAGAAGAGAAAAAGCTTGGTTGACTGAAGAGCTAATTGTGAGTTACCTTTTTGAATTGAAGAAGTGGGTGAAGTTACGGTCCATGTGGACTGGAGAGATGGGCGGAGTAACCCATGTGATCTGATTGGAGTTATCTCTTTGAAGATAAATGAATATTTAATTCATTTATTTAATTATTGTTTTCAACATGTGAGATAATTGAATTATTTTTGATTAAGAATTGCTTTATTGAATGAAATTAAATTAATTTAATTAAAATCAACTTAATTGGAAGAATTTAATTAGTAAGTTTATATATTTGAATTTAAACTATAGGAAATTGAATTTAATTAATTAATTAATGGTAATTAATCAATTAAGGTTAATTAATTAAATAAAATTAATTATTTAATTAATTTTGGGAATTTGATTAGATGATTTGGGGAATGAATTTAGAGGAAAATAGATGATTAATTAATGATTAAAAAACCATTAATTAATAGATGAAAATTAGTGTTTTTAATGTAAAGTAGCAAGCCTGTCCATTTTAGGGTGTCTACAGTGCCATTCAGAAGGAAAATTTGTGATTGAAAAGCTTGAGGAAATTGGAATTGGCTGTAGTGGGCTGGGATCTTCTTCCAAAGGTTTATCCGTAGGACTCTAGGTAGGCTCTGCCCGAAAAGAGAATACTTTTCATATGAATATTGTGCTTTATGTGTGTGTTTTACTGTTTGCTTTTGTTTTACTAGATCAGAGGAAACCTTTATGGCTGTATTGATATATTACGGACTTGTATATCTGAGTAGTTGGTGAATATCTTAATGATAGATAATAATATTGTATGTTCATGTTATCTATCCTTCCTTATGAATTTTTTTCTTGGAATGTGATTCCTTCTACCTTTAACTTCCATCCTTTGATGCTTAGGAGTTGCAGTAGACTTTCTTCCCTGTTAGAATAGTATGTTATTGTTATTATCCTTCTTTACCTTGTATCTATTGGTGGAAATAGAATATACTTAACTTGAAGGTAGGATGTGTTTGAGGGTTGTCTTGGAAGGAAAACAAAGGGATCTCAACTGGGTATCTCTCTGTTTCTGCTTCCCAGACCTCCATCTACCCAGTTTTACCCGAAAGATCAATCTGCTAGTTGTTGCCCTTGGAATGCACAGTCCCTTACCATTTACACAGATCTGGGCTCCATCTACATAGGTTGTGTGACCATGTACATAGGATGAAGGCCCAAGTGTGTAGGTCCTGACCATATGCACAGCTTGAGCCCCCATATATGCAGAACCTTTCCAGGCTGATTTTTAGGGTTTTCAGAAGGGTTTAGGGTTTGGTTTTGGAATAAATTATGTATGATTTCATGTAATATGTTTTTAATGTCATTCATGGTTCATTTGGTACCTCCTTATACATTTTGAAGCATTTTGGATGCATAAGAGCTAGGTCAGTCTATTGGTCTCAGTCCGAATTCAGGCTTAGGGCGAAACATAAAATGTAACATTTAAGTATAAGCTACATACTCTTAATTCCTTATACTTTAAGTTAAATTTTATGTAATACCTTCCAGGATGTTTGAGAGTGGTTTCAGCCTCCAAGGAGTTCAAATAAAGATTCTAGATTTTGAAGGTTTTAGGAAATTTCAGATTTAGCCAAATTTCAGGAATCAACATGTTTTCTGCAATATGATCTTGTTATGATGTTTTGTGGTTTGAATTGGTACCAAAAGGCACTGGTTATATGGTTTTGTATAATACTTGATGTTGGTGCATTTTGATATCTTCCTATGTGTTATCTACCTTCTTGTATGTTGCATTAGGGTTTAGGAATGTCTGGTGGACTAGGGACAATCAATGATCTCCTAAACCCAATCTAATGATGTTAAGATGTTATTATTTGTGTTGGGATGAAGTAATTGATGTAATTATGTTGTTGAGAATCCCTTTTTGATGCATTGGATGCAATATGTATGTGTTTTATCCGCCTGATTACCTGATTGTGGTTTAGGGTTGTCCAGAGGATTCGTGACAACTAGTGTTTTCCTATACCCAATTATTTGATGTTGTGACATTGTTATGGCTTCTTGTTTATTATGATGTATTCCTTATGTTCTTTTGAGACTTGTTGGGTAGGGAACCTAAGGACACTAGGTGAGCAGCTCACAGTGAGGGGTTGGGGCCCTAAGTGGCTAGTACCAGGGTAACTCACCGGTGAGTTGTTTAATCAAGTGAAAATATTAATAAATTATGGGAAGGATACTACACATTAACTAAGATAAGCCTCACGCATGCCGGTAGTGCTAGTATAGGCTACAAATGAGAGTGGGAGAAGGTGCTATTGTGATAGCACAATTGAACAGTCTCATCCCTATGAGAGATGTTCAGTTCTACATGTGCCTATTTGGGGGCCGGGGCCCAGAGTGGCTTACCAGGGTAACTCAAGGGGTGAGGGATATGAGATGACACTCACCTAGCTTGTAGCTTAGAGTTCCTACCAATGTGATTGTGTCCTTTTTGTTCCTTGTGATCTTCTTGTGTTTTCAGTTATGTGATGTTTTGGGAAGGGCTATCATCACCTTAGGAGTATCCTAGTTGTTACCTTCTTGCGTGGACCTTGGTCTCTGTCTCCTAGCACGGGGAGTGGAATGTTTTTGGATCCACATGGTTGGGTGGTTAATCTTTATTATATCAAGGTACTGTTCGTGGTCAGATGGATGTTCTTGGCTCCTGTCCTTTCCAAATTTTTAGTTTTGAAGACTTATTATTGTATATGTAAAGATGTACTTATGCATGTGCATTCTTGTAATTGTAAGCTCTTGTAAGGGAATGATTATATCTGATGATATGATGTATATCAATCTAAGTCAAGCAATGTATAGGGAATGAGTATATTTAGGTAAAAGGAAAGGGAAAATATTGTATGTTATGAATATTAAAAAATAATGGTTAAGGGTATTTATTCACGTATATTTTATTAATTTTCAGTATCCAAGAAATGATCTTAGACTTAGTATGAAATAATGTATTTATGAATGATTGTGATATCTCTGGATGTAAAGTTGTAGAAAAATATTATGAATTGATGAATCAATGAGTAAGATAGCTATATAATTAAATATAGGATTATGTTTACTATGCACCTCAAATGCGTATGGAATAATAAAGTAAATAGGGAATTGCTTATCTATCAAATGTTTATCTCTCACCTAAATGCTTAAATGAATAGCATAAATAATGGCATCAGTTTAGTAAAGGATAACTCACATAGTTACATGTTAAAAGTAAAGGAATGAATTGGTAAACTTGTATTATTCAATCAATGCCTTAATGGATAAATTAATAGATTAGATTATGTTTCTTATATAGTGGCGTTAGGGAACCTGAGAGGAGTTAGATTAGTTGTGATAATTCATTCAAAAAACAAATTATTCACATCACTTAGTAGTTAGTTGGCTTGTCCTCTTGGGTTCCCTGGCAGGGCGTGACACCATACTTTTCTGGGGATATTTATACATGTTTTACCTCATTTTATTTTGGTTCTCCCTTGTAAAGCCAAGACAAGACTGCTTTTTCTTCTTTTTCATCCTCTTAGGAGGTAGATGCTTTAACCATACCAGTTGCTTTGTGAATTTCTGTTTCTTTAGATGTAGCAGGTGTGAAAGATGAGGAAGGTTTTCCATAAGATCTTGGAGACACTAGAAGTTCTTTCAATGATGGAGTCACGTCTAGCTTGTATTTTCCCATACTAGTTTCTTCAAGTTTTAAGGTCTTTCAAAGATTTTCATAACCATGTCTTTAGTAGTTTCAGGTAGAGTTTATTTTGGAACTTCCTTGTTATGAGGGACCATACTATCTACTTAAAAATTTTTGCAAGTATAACTGGCATCCACAAGAATTGTCACTTCCACCCCATTATGTGGGAATTTGATACACTGGTGGTAAGTA
Source organism: Thuja plicata (assembly GCA_018584345.1). Classification (NCBI taxonomy): domain Eukaryota; kingdom Viridiplantae; phylum Streptophyta; class Pinopsida; order Cupressales; family Cupressaceae; genus Thuja; species Thuja plicata. The sequence goes on along the minus strand of MU225495.1, from coordinate 191,031 downwards.
GATGGTGCTACTTGCATTTCATGGATCCAAGGTCTCCCTAATAGTATGTTGTCAGCCAAGGGTAGATCTAGAACTTGACATATCACATTTCTTTCAACTGGTCCTATTCTGATTGGTAGAGCAATGAGGCCTTTAGAGGATCTTTCTTCTTCATCGTAAGCTTTGATAGTGATCTTAATTCTTGAATCAATGGTTTGTTCTGTGAGACTCGACTTCCTGATTAGATTGAGAGTACACATGTTCAACCCTGCATCTTCATCTATCAATACACGTCTAACACAGGATTTGTGAATTAGGACTTCAATATGTAGAGGTTGGTTATGCTGATGTGTCAATGATTTGTCATCTTCTTCTGAAAAAGAGAGATAGTGTGGTGCTGAGATATGTTTTACCATTGCTTTGAATTTATCTACATCAATGTTCTTTGGCACATTTTTTGAATGTAGGGATTGTTCAAGAACTTCCCTATGCACGGAGGAGATTTTAAGCAACTCAAAGATGGAAATTTGAGCTGAGGTTCGTTGCAATTGATCAACCAAGTTATATTTCACTGTTGGAATGGTAACTGCTTGTCGTGCTACCCTTGGTTTGGGAATAGTGACAATAGGTACCTTAGAAGTTGTTGCTAGTTTTGATGAGGAATTAGGCCCTCTAATTGTGACTCGTGCTTGACTTCGTGTCACTGCATTTGATTGGGGAGATGTGTCTTTAACACTTTTGATAGTGATCACATTAATTGAGTCATATTTAATGTCTATCATGTTGATCACATTATAATTATTGGAGTAGGTGTAGTTTACTTCATTCCTTTTCCTTTAGATGCTTCCCCTTTCTCATAATTAGGGAATGGTTTGTTAAATGTTGTATGGTCTTCATTAGTGGTGTGTCCTTCCACTTTGATCTTGCCTCCTTCAATAAGGTCTTGTATAGCATGTTTGAGTTTAAGACAATTATTAGTCTTATGTCCCTTGTTTTTGTGAAAGACACAATAAGAATTGTCATCCCACCATCTTGGTTTGACTTCTGGTTCCTGTGGTTTTGAATCCGGGATTGTAAAAACTTTGTTGTCCAAGAGTGTTTTCAAAACTATCTCAAGAGATTCTCCCAAAGGAGTGAATGTTCATTGAGGTTTAGAAGTCCATGGTTGACTCTTGTTGTTCTCATTGTTTGCTTTAGGTATAGTGGTTGTTACCTTGGCATCTTTACTTGATTGCATGTTATTCATTAGATTGAACACAACTGGTTTTGGATTAGCATTAGACGCATCTACCACTCCATTGTTAACAAAATTCTTGTTTTTTTTCCACCATTTAGGCTTGTTGTTGGAGTTGGTAGATTTTTTATCACTTTGGAGAGTTATTTCTCCTTTATTAACCATTACTTCTTCAATATGGATGGTATTTTTGATCATCTTATCAAAACTAGTGAATCCTGCATTTGCAATGCATAGTTTAATTCAGGTATTAAGTTATTAATAAATATTTCCATCTTCTCTGATTTGGGAATAGCTCTTGAATACCTTGCAAAGATTTTCCTCCACCTTTGTAAAAAGTGTGTAAAGGATTCACCGGTTCTTTTCTTTGTGTTACAAAAGTCCATCATGGTTACGTCATGCTGTATATTGTAGGAGTAATGTTGGATAAACCATTGAATCAAATCCTCAAAATATTTTACCTTAGGTGTGAGTTTGGAGAGCCACTCCATAGCATTTCCACCTAGACTTCCTAAAAATAGCCTCATTAGGTATGTAGGTTCGTGCATGTACTCTATGCTTAGGGCACAAAACTCTCTGACATGGTCATGTGGATCAGTCTCTCCTATATACTTGTCATATTTTGGCCTTGCCATGTTGGGAGGAAATGGAACCATATTGATACTCTTGTCAAACAAAAATTGATAAATGGAGTCCAAAGTGTATTTTATCTTGGGTTTAGCCTTCTCTTGTTTGAGAGTTGCAAGTTCTGCTTGCATCAAGGTCATTTTTTTGGTGAAAATAGAGATAGGGGTTGATATCTCTTTTTCCTTTAGTTTTTCAACATCATAATCTTTAGGTAATTTTACTCCAATGGATGCTAGATGGAGAAATTATTTCTCTTTGTCTTCACCAACTATCTTTTCCAATGTTCTTTGGAATTTTGTACTTTGTTTGAGTCTATTGTACTCTTCTTCGGGAATGTCTTCATCACTTTATGACTCAAACAAAGGGTGTGTGATGTTGATGTCTTCCTCATTATTGGTATTGTCTTGATCTCATTGTTTTTTCTCATGGTTGTATTCTTTGAAGGCATTATCCCATTCACTCCTAGCAGCATCCATTGCTGGTGAGTTTGTGTCAAATAAAGGATTGCAAGATGTCTCTCCTTTTTGAAAATGTAGCAATTTAGGAGGTACTTCTGATTTGTCAGCAAGATACTTGTTACGTCTTGTGTTAACCATGAATTTGTATCTCAACTATGTCCAAGGTTTCCCAATAGTGCTAAGTGAGGTCTCAAATCATTCAAGTAAGTGTGTCCAAATTGTGAAAGTTTGTTTATATTTGGTGAAAGTGGATGAATCCATCATCAAAGGGTTAGAATGCCCTGATAGTGAGCTGGGAATCAAGTTGTTTTTGAGAGTGAATAGACCACACATTTTGAGATAGATTGTAAGAGTTCAAAATGACATGCAAGGTAGACCTGAATTTTTTTTTGAAATAGCAACAGGGTCAGACTAATGAGCCAAAAGGGTATCCAAATAAACTAATTTTCTATGAGAGGCAACTATGCAAGTGCCCACTGTCCAAGATGTGACACTCTGAATGCGATCTTTTGTAAAACCAAATGCGAGCCTAAGTATCTTGGATGCGACCTTTCTCCCTAAAAGTGATACAAGATTTACTAGATGCAAGCTTGCACACTAAATGCAAGTTTGCATAACTAGATGCGAGCCATGACAAACTAAAGATGACTCTCTGATGTTCTGTCAAGTTTTTTTCTGATTTGTCTTGAAGTTTGTGCAAATTTGTTTGACAGTAGGTTGTTTTTGATTCCTTCTAGTGAGTGAAAAATATAGTATGTAGCCAGAGGATTGAATTTTGTTGCTTGTTTGAATGATTTACCCTGTTAATGAGCTTTCAAACACATCAAACATTTTTTCATTGTTAGGGGTGAACAAAACACATCCTTACGCCCTATTTTCTAAGTAGAGGATGAAAATCCTTGCTCATAGACTTAGGTATACACTCAAACGCTGATCAGAATATAGCCATCACCAAGCACATAATGGCTCTAGTCATGATGCCATATTGTCTGAATCTAAACACAAGTGAGGGCATGAAATGACGAGTATCTTGGGGAAATTACTTTTTGTCTTGCACAAAGATTATCACTCTTTTGGGGATGAATTAGGTAGTTTGACTACCAAGTTTGTTTTTTATGATGAGATAATCCATTTGAAATCGTCTCTCATAGAATTGCACAAGGCAAAATTGAGGCATATTGCCCTATAAGTACTCAAATATGTGTAGTATTGCAAGCAAGATTCAAGCGGCTCCACTCTACACATACCCAAGCATGTTCAAGGAATGATGTTAAAATTCCACGAACAAAAATGATTCCATCTTTCGAGGTTTTAGCCTACAAGGAAGCAATTATTTATAGTGAGTTGGAAGGGTTGGCGTAAAACCTGTCCTCACTTGGGTCATTCCTGGGATATTTTTTCCTCAACTGATGGGCCCTCTAATGTTGAATAAACATACAAAGGATTGGCGAGCTTAGGATTTCAAGATTTCTGATTCTTCAAAAGAAGAAGAGCATACTCTCCTAGTCCATGCCATTTTCTCCCAAAATACTTCAATCACTTGTTCATTCCCTCAAACCACTTCACTCACAACTCAATCCCCTATATCGATTTTTTGATCCCCCACTTGGAAGGAAGAACAAATCCTCTAGTGAGACTGAAAAGAAAGTTTAAGCTTGATTTAGATGTGCCTAAGTTAATGAAAACACAAGTACTTTGAAAGAAAAGTTTGTTTGTTCGTTGACCACAATATTTAATGCCTTTCTTGTTTAATTAAAAATCCCAAGTTTCGACAATGAAGTTCTTTCTTTCCCACGAAATTTAGGTGACTTGTGTTGTTCAATTACTTGTCCAAAGGGAAATTTAAACTGTGAATCTTTTTCAACTAATCCCACAAAGTTTAATGATATTCTTGTTCAATTACTTTTCCAAAATGAATTTAAAAAATGAGTTTGTTTGCCTTGTTTGATTACTCCAAATTCCTCTCAAATTTTAAACCAACTTTTGATTTTCTAATTTTCCTTGAAGGAAAAGAGCATACTAATCTAATTGTTTTAACAAATGATTAGAAAATGTGTCTTGGTTTCAATGCCTCAAACAAATAAAATAAAATAAAGCTATTAAACCACCTGCAAACCATAAGTTAGTAATTTCTCTCCAACTCTTTTAGCAAAAGAGTCTCTGACGATGATCTAGAAACGAAAGTTAGGCTGTTTAAAAGACAGAAACAAATATTAGCAAAAGATTAGTGGTTAGGATTTTTATTTTTCAAATCCAAAAATGAGATGCAATTTTATTAACCAAAAGCGACCCTAGAATCCTTGGATACGATCCTTTTTCCCAGATGCGATCAAATACACCAAAATGATACAATGTATACCAGATGTGAGCCTTTACCAAAAATGATGCAAGATTTCTGAGATGCAAAATCTGATATCCGGGGTACGATCCAGGATTCTGCGATGTGATCCAATATCTGAGATGCGATCCAATATCTGAGATGTGAGCCTTAGCGACCAAAAATGACTCTGTTCTAGGAAGACAAATTAGTAGAAAATGAATTGAAAGTGAGGTAAAATTTGAGATTTGGCCCCACAGTGGGTGCTATAAATGTGTGTTATTTTGTGTACCTGTTAGCTGCAACACAACACTTCAATAAGTCATTGTATTAGTGAAAAAAAAGAGTTAGAAAGCATATCAATCACTAAAATTTACCTATTGCTTCCTATGTAGGAGTGTGAAAAATGCTATAATTGCCCTCAGATTATGCATTTATCAGTGACATATACAACCTAGAATGAAAGATTTAAATGAAACTTAATCTACAAGCTCAAGAAATATGCATTCTAAGCTCTATAATTCATTTAATTTCATTCCCATATAAGGTTAGGATAAGACCTTCCCACCATTTAATTTCATTCCCATATATTTGGGATAGAAAATCCTTTATTTTGTTCATTTGAGGGAAATGATCCCTAAAGCCCAAATCGGATCCAAGTTGTGAGAAGTCCCTAGGAGTCAAGGAGAGTTGTGGCATAGTAAGTCCACTTGAGGAAGGAGGTGTATATCCTCTAGAAATCATTGGATTAGTGAGAAGGCTTGAGGAAGGGATTGAAGGTTCTTCTAGGCAAAGAAGACTAATCTAGGTTTTGTGTCTGCTTGCTCTGCATCAAGTGGTATTAGAGCCACTAAGAACCTGATTGGAAAGAATAAGTGAAGACAAGATGTCTAAAAATGAGGACGGGGAGAGGGAGTTCACTCTTAGAATAACCAATTTTGAGTTGGTCCAAACTGGTCAAGGAACAAATGGCAGAAAGCAAGGCAGTGAGAGAAGAAAATAGAGCCATGAAGAGAGAGTTAGATAAACTGAGAGGGAAAGTAGACAAAGGAGTACAAGAAGACTCTGAAGAAGAAGAAGGAGGAGGTGAAGAGGAAGAGCCTCTACTAGATAGATAAGAACTTCCTATAGATTAGAGATCCATGTTGGAAGCCCTTGATAAGTTAGGGAGAAGAGACACCAATGCTGACCTCCATGTGTTTTGTGGCAAATTAAATCCAGAAGAATGTGTGGATTTTGATGAAGCCCTAGATAATCACTTTGAATGTGATAAGGTTACTGAGAACCAAAATATGAGAATTTCAAAGTCAAATATGAAGGCCTCGAACCTTAGTTCGTGGAACTTCCTTCAGAATGAGAGACTTGATGAAGGGAAGGAATAAATAGACACTTGGAGGAGAATGAAGACAAAGATCAGGAGACAATTCATACCTGAAGACTATGAAATCCTAATGCACTAGAAGTTACAGAGTCTAAGGCATAAGGACTTAGATGTGAGTGCATATGCTGAGGAGTTTCACAAACTCATGTTGAGATCCAAAGTTCCTGAGAATGAGAAGCAAAAGTTGGCTTGGTACTTGAATGGACTCAAGTACTCCATTAGAGATGAGTTGGCTTTTTTCAACCCCAAAACAATACATCTATGCTATCAGATGGCACTAAAGATAGAGGATAAACAAAGGAGGAAGAGTGACTCCAAAAATAGAGGGAGAGGTGGAAATTTCAGAGGTAGAGGAAGGTTTGGTAGTAGAGGACCATCTAACATTTTTTTTGGAGAATCCAGTGGTCAAGAGAACCAGGAAGGAGAGTCAAACCCTAGAGGAGGATTTAGAGGAAGGAGACCCAATGGGAGAGGAAGATTCAAAGGAAGAACACCAAGAGTATTCACTGGTAGATGTTTCACTTGCAATTAGATAGGACACCAGTCCTCTAGATGTCCAGAGAAGAATGGGGGGAATAAACAAGGTAGAGAAAGAAGAGTCCACCTTGCTAAGAAGAAGACACACAAAGTGTGCAGGAGCTAAGAGGAAATGCAGATCCAGAAGAAGGAGAATGATTGATGTTCAAAAGGACACTATTGAAGATAGTTGCAGACAAAGAACCACCTAAGAGAAAGACTCTCTTTAGAACAACATGTAAGGTGAAAGGTAACATGTGTAAAGTAATAGTAGATTCTAGTTCAACAGATAATCTAGCATCCATAGAAGTGGTTAGAAAGCTTGGTTTGAAGAAATTACCTCATCCTAACCCTTATAAGGTCTCATGGTTAAAAAAAGAGCAACAAGCTCTTGTAAATGAACAATTTTATGTGGATTTTCAGGTTGGAAACTACAAAGACAAGATTTTGTGTGATGTTGCAGAAATGGATGCCTGCCACCTATTATTAGGAAGGCCTTCATAATGCAGAGGGGACAACAAGAAGTGTGGCCATTCTCCTTTGTCTTTAATGAGACACCCAAGTCAACTTATACCCTCCTAGGATCCTAGATACTTTCTTACACAATGTCTTATACCTATTCAAGGTGGTAGAACTACTTCTCAACTCTTCCCAATTGAATACAATTCAATTCAAGATCTTGCACTTTTGAGATTTAGGGACACTAGCCCTATTCCAAGCCACAAAATATAAGTATTCACCAGAGAATCCAAAAAGAAAAAATAACTATTGGGACACCTTCCTTATGTCATGGGGACCAAGAATCACCCTTTTTTTTGGCCCTCCAACTATCGTACAATACCTATCTAGGACTGTCCTAGAATTCCTTGAGGTCTATCCAAGTGGTTATTTGGACTTAACTTTTCCTCCCAATAACATTTTAGGAAACTAAGAATATATCTAGATACCCTTTTGGAAGTTATGTCAAACCACACATCCCTAGAATCTAAATCCACTCCAGCAACACCTAACACTCACCAAGTTTGCAGACCTAATTGGCCTAATTAGGCTTGGATATCAAAGAAAGTACTAGAAATTGGGTGCATGGGATTAAAAAAGTGCTTTATAACTCTTCAACTAACTCCCCACAGCTCAAATTTACTCTTAGTTCACTCAACCAAACTATCTAACAAACATAACACTTCATTCTCCTTCATTCTAGGCTAAATACATTGAGATATTCAACCTAGGGCTTGATGCATGAGGGATTTACCCTTAGAGCCATCTTTTGAGCTTATAGAATACTTAAATATACCATCCTAACTTGCATTTTCCAATATCTTAGTGAATTCCACTGGATAGAATGCAAGTTAAGACTCCATTAGTGAAATGTGCTTCTAAAGAGCCTCTCCCTGGACTATTTTTTGGAAAACTGAATCAAAAACACCTCAAACCAAAACTAAATGACTTAAAACCAATTGGAAAATTATGATAAAATATAATAACTTCAAAACATCAACTTGGTTTTCAGAGATCACAACAGACACGGACGTACAACTCAGAAATGCTCAGAAAAACTCTTCATCTTCCATTCCAAATGCATCAAAACTTCAATACAGAACTTCTAACCATCTAGGTTAAAATTAAGCACTTAAAAAAACTTCAAATGTGAATTTAGATTGATCCAAAATTCCCTATGGCTGTTGGGCTTCCATTTTGTAACTCTTGAGCAACTTTTGGAAGTTGCATGAGCAACTTTTTGACAACTTTTCAACATTTGGCAAAATCTTGTCTTTTTGCACTCGAAGACTTTTGGAATGAATCCAAACCTATAAAATTGACATAATATGCCTAAAATGACATGGATCCAAATATTTAACACTAGGGACTCCTAAAAACATGAAATCATGCTTAAATCAACTTAAGCCTAACTAGGTGATCCAAATGGCCTAAGACATCTCTAGGCTCATAAGATTGCCTAAGAGATCCTTGACCACACACATGGATCCATAACCAAAATAGGATGATCCTCTAAGATCAATCCATTTATTACAAACATAAATCTTGTAGAATAATAGCCAATCAGTGACAGTCATAGGTGCATTTATTTCCAACATCCAGTAGTCATCCCAAAACTTTATCTTTATGTCATCCCCCAATTTCCACCTTTTACCTTGATCAACAATATCCTTAGACTTTTTAATGTTTTTCCAAATATAAGATCCTTTTATCAAATGATTAGAAGAGAGAAATTCCTCAAGCGTAGGAGTAGCATAGATATATTTCCTTTTGATTATCTGATTCCGGTCCTTTTCTTCACCAAATATATGCCATATTACATTGATTGGTGAGTTATCTGCTTTTGGAATGAGTGAATTTGGAGATGGATTTCCTAAATTTGAATATGCATTTAAAGCTACTATTTCTAATGATAAACAAAGACATGACCCTGGTGAAAGTTCATCTAAGCTTGGTAGTTTTGCCAAATAATGGGAACAAATTGAGAAAGAAGAAAGAGAGATTGAAGATCTTGAAGCCCTATTTGCAAAGAGACTAGCTAAGAGATCTGGTAAGTATGAAGGAAGGTTGCCTTTGAAGTTTTGTGCATTTAATAAGATTGGTCACATTGCTTCTAGATGTCCTAACAAAGAACCTGAGTATGAGCATACAAAGTTCAAGCCTAAATATTAGAAGAAGTGTTACTATGTTGTTGATGAAGGAAAAAAAAATAATGAATCCGAGAAGAGTGAAGAAGATATTGTGTTTATTATTACCAGAGATATGAATCCTAATGAAGAAAGATCCTTGGTTTTTCACATGGATAAGAAAGATGTCTGGGTTATTTACATTGGATGTCACATCACATGACCGGAGACAAAAGAAAATTTCTAAAGCTTGAAGACTATGATGGTGGAGTTGTTAGATTTGGTAACAATGCTCTGTGTTTGATAAAAGGAAGATGTTCAATTACAATTTATGGTAAGAGTAATACTGATGATGTTTTATATGTTTAAGGTTTAAGGCATAATCTTTTGAGTATTGGACAATTAGTTGATAAGGGATATCACTTGGAATTCAAGAATGGAATGTGTAGAATAATTGGAAGCAATGAAATTAATATTACATTAGGTACAAAGACAAGAGGTCATGTATTTCATTTGAATAATTCAGAGAATAGATGTTTGATTGCAAAGATTGATGACAGTTGGTTGTGGCATAAGAGATTTTGTCATGTGAACTTTGATAACATTGTGAAGATAAGAAATACAAATGCAACAAGAGATTTACCTAGATTGTTTAAGCTTGATAATGCGATGTGTAAGGAATGTCAGCTGGGTAAGATAACTAAATCTAATTTTAAAAGTAAGACATACTCTTTAAGTGGATTGTTAGATTTGGTGCACACTAACTTATGCGGTCTTGCTAGAAGTAAAAGTTATTATGAAGAAAAATACTTTATCATATTCATTCATGACTATTCAAGGATGATGTGGGTTACATTTTTGAAGGAAAAATTTGAGGCATTTGACAAGTTCAATATTTTTAGAGCTATGGTTGACACTGAGATAGGTATGAAGATGAAACATTTGAGATCTGACAAACATGGATAGTTTACATCTAGAGAGTTCGATGCATATTGTGAAGAGAATGGAATAAAGAGACAACTGTATGCTCTATGTACTCTACTTTAGAAAGGAATTGCAGAGAGAAGGAATATAAAAATACTTGAAACTGCAAGGACTATGATTATTGAAGGAAATATTTCATAGATATATTGGAGGGAAGTTGTTCGCAATGCTATTTATGCACTAAACTAAGTTCAAATCAAGCATGGTACTGGTACGATTCCTTATGAGATTTGGTATGGTCGTATTCCTACACCAAAGTATTTCAAAATCTTTGGAAGAAAATGTTACATTAAGAAAGATGAATATTTAGGAAAGTTTGATCCTAGAAGTGATGAGGGAATATTTCTTGGTTATTCTACAAAGATAAAAGCATACAAATGTCATAATCATAGAGTGAGAAAGATGATTAAGGATGCTAATGTGAAAGTGGATGGAATTTTTCGAAAACTAGTTAGATCTTACAGTTATGAATCAGATGATGAAGAAGAGAGTCAAATTGTGCAAGCACATAATCAAAATTAGAATTAGAATCAAAATGGATCAGAAGAATATAGTGTAGAAGTTGGAGATGAGGAAGAGTTGGAAACACAAGTGTCAACTACAAATGCAAATATGAAGACTCCAAGGTATGTAAAGTTAAATCAGTCAGAGAATTAGATTATTGGTGATAGAAACAAAGGTGTTCAGACTAGAGGAAGAATATCTAGGATTGTGTGAGACCCACCTCAGTCAGTCCTTGTTTCACTGCTTATTTTGTTTCATGCTTTCAGTAGTTTATGCTTAGACATGCTTTGGCTATCAGTGAGACTTTTCGTACTTTGAGGATCAGTGGAATCCTATGTTATATATTCAGCACCTGATTTTGTAATCAGGGTACTTATGAGATGATCATGTTCTGATTTAGTTACAGCTTATGTTGATGTTTTATATGGATCTAAATGTGTATATATGATGAAATGGTTTAGGGAACCAATGCTAGGATATTTCAGTTCTAAATGCAATGTGGTTTATATGCTCACCTATATTATTGACGTTATGTTCTGTTTCATATCCTGTGTTTTGGATCTACTGATGTGTACATTGAGTGTGCAGGAAGAGTTGACCATGGAACTAAATCGGGGACCCAGTTCTGGAACCTATGTATAATGCCTGTATTTACCAAGGTCCTGTCTATATAAAGAGACATGGATCTCGTTGTTATGTGT
>MU225495.1:150484-171884 GCA_018584345.1 Thuja plicata | reverse complement strand
CCATTTGCACCTTTCACCTTTTTAGCGTATAGTTGACCCTTTGATCGACTCTAGTTGACTTTCGGTCAACTTCCTCGATTTGCGTGCAGTTCCAGTTGGGAACTTGATTTTTCGCTTAGGATAGTTGTGTGAGCTAATCCTCTTCTTGAGACCTATTCTGGTTATCATTTACCCTTGCACCGTTTTGCGTGTGCTTGTTGCTTAGTGTAGTTTAAGTATTCCATTCTTGCGTTAGTTTAAATTTTTTTTTGTTGGTGTGTTTTTGCCCAGCTTTTGGGCATGACAGATTGAAGTTTTATTATTTCTAAGATTGAACCTAAGGATGTTGATGAAGCATGCAAAGATGAAAGTTGGTTCAAATATGTGGGAGAAGAATTAGAACATATTGACAAGAATAAAACATGGATTCTTGTTCCTATACTTGTGGACAAGAATGTGATCGATATTAAATGTGCATTCACAAACAAATTGAATGAAGATGGTAAAGTGGTTTGGAACAAAGCCAAACTTGTCTATAAGGGATATTATTAGATGTAAGATATTGATTTTGAGGAGACCTTTTCTCATGTTTCTAGAATTGAAGCTGTTAGAATATTTCTTGCATATGCTACTTACAAAAATTTCAAGGTATATCAAATGGATGTTAAGTCTGCATTCTTGAATGGAGTGTTGACAGAATAATTATACATTGAGAAACCAGATAGTTTTTCCTTGACTGATAAGGATGATATAGTATTCCAAATAAAGAAATCTTTATATGGATTGAAGCAAGCCCCAAGAGACTAGTATGTGAGGTTAGATAAGTATTTATTGAAGATTGATTTCAATTAAGGTACCGATGAAAATAATTTGTACTTCAAAGTTGTTGATGATAACATTTTGATTGTTAAAGTCTTTCTGGATGATATCATTTTTGGTGGATATGACAAGTTGATTTAAAAAAATTCTGATGAGATGCACAAGGAATTTGAGATGTCTATGATAGGTGAGATGAAATTCTATCTTGGACTACAAATTACCCAAATAGATAAAGGTATTTTCATTTCTCAATCTAAGTATGTAAAAGAATTGTCAAAGATATTTGGTATGGATGATTCAAAACTTGTAGGTACACCTATGGTTACTAGTTGTAAGCTGAAAAAGATTGATGATACACCTAATGAAAATTAGACTAATGATTGGTGGGTTGTTATACTTGACACAAACTAGACCTGACACTATGAATGTTGTTTGCATTGTTGCTAGATTTCAAGAAGAACCGAAGGAATCACATGTTGTTGTTAAGAAAATATTCAGATACTTGAAAGGAAGAACTGATTATGGCTTATGGTATGGTAAACATGATGATTTCACATTGAGTGCAATACTGATGCAGATTAGGCAAGTAATGTAGATGACAGAAAAAACACTAGTGGTGGATCATTCCTTTTAGGCAAGAGATTAATTTCATGGGCAAGTAAGAAACAAAATTGTATATCACAATCTACTGCTAAAGATGAGCATGCTTTTGTTGTTGATAATTGTACACAAGTAGTATGGATGAAATAAATGTTGAAAGATATTAGAGTGACTATTGATGAGTCTATTTCTATCTATTTTGACAATTCAAGTGCTATTAATATTCAAAAGAACCCTATGTTGCATTCAAATACAAAGCATATTTCTATCAAATATCATTTCATGAGAGACAAAGTCAGTGAGAAATAAGTTAGATTGGAGTATGTATCTACTAAAGAACATATTGCAGATATATTCATGAAGCCCTTGCCAAAGGATACTTTTGAGTATCTTCGAGGTAAGCTTTGGGTGATTTTCTCTCCTAATCAGAGCTAGAGATGCATAAGTACAATATGCTTACAGAGATTTCATTCTTCTAGATTGATGTTTTGGTGGCTACTCCTTAGGGGGAGTAGTGTGTAGTGAATGTTTCATGAGATGTGTTGTTAATATTTTTGGCATCTATGACTTAGTGCATACATGTGCCTTTTTCATTGATTTGAAAGGGGGAGATATATTCATGTGAAAAAAGAAAGATTTGGGAAGAGATATTCAGTATGAGACTAAGAGAGAGAGATTGAAAAACATAGATTTCATATTGTGGATATTGTTGTTGATATTGTTTCTTTGTGCCTTCATTGAATTTTTCACATCATATGTTGCCATCGATGCCAAAGGGGGAGATTTATTGATATTGCTGAGTTTTTATTCATATTGTGCATATATATGGTGGCCTTAATGTTTTGTCATTGATGTCAAAATATTCCTACTGTTGGAGACAATGTTCCTGGTATATTCATTTATATGATTTATGTGGTATGGCTACTTTTCTGAAGATATGATGTTGCGATCATATAGTTGTCTTCAAGGATGTTTGTACTTGATATTGTTCAACTGGCAGAGGTTCAAATGTTGTTTTGAGAGATTTATGATGGATTGTAGGAGTTTTCATAAGGCAAAGAATAAAAATGCCAAGATCTAGAAGCTTAATAGATAGCACAAGAGAGACAAATATGATATGATCAATTGATTGATTCAAAAATGATCAAATAATAATGGATGCCCAAATGATAAATATAAAGTAGATGTGCCTAAATATATAGGTAATGCATGATAACTAGGAGTGATGCAAGACATAAGCTACCAATCACACTAGGTGTAATCACATGTTGGAACCAAAGGTGGATCATCCTCAATTGTAGAATGAAGTATGTACAAACATGTGCAATAATGAGAGGATGATAATGTAATAAGAACACTAAAGGTGGATCTCACACATAAAGTAGAAAGAGATAACAACCATCTCCACCTAAAGTGGAATTCTCCTACACCATGTGCTAAAATAAGATTTAAACTCCTAGGTGTCTACAATGAAAACTAATATGCAATACATTATCCTAAGTAAGCTTAAGTAAAGTGTAATTAAGAATAATTAATTACACTAACACCTCCCCCTTAAGTGAAACTTAAGGGAATGTTCTTAAACTTAAAATTCTAGATGACAATGCAAGATGAGCCCCAACTACAAGGCTATGTTAGATACCCATGTATAATATGAAAGTGCAAAATATATGCAATGAAATCTCTTGCAAAGCAGACAAAGAGGGAAAACAACATGGAAAAAACCTCCCCCAAAAAGAGAGATGAAGAAAAAGAAGATGCATGGATGGATGGAGTAATAAAGACCCCCCCCCCCACCATTACAACATACATCATGCATATATAGTAAACAATCTCCCCATAGGAAGGAAAAGGGGAGACATCATATCCCCTCATAATGAATAATATCTTCCGAGGATGGTGAGTGCTTGAAGACAAAACATAGTACAATGCCTACAAACAACATTTCTCCCCTTAGGAAGAAGATAAACCAAATATAGATGAAAGAATGCCTCCCATTGTGGATATAAAGAAGGAAGGGGAAGAAAATAAAGTGTGAAGTCTCTGAAGTGTGCTCATGTGTCTCCATGTCCTTGGTTGATGAAGATGCCACAAACCAATTAGAATCAAGCCCAACAGAAGGTGACAAGCAAGGAACTAATGGTAACTTATCCATCTAAGAATTTGGATCAAGCTCCAAATACAAAGATTCCTCCTAAAAATAGGAAGTAGGAAGAGAGACAAAGTATCCCCCCTCAATATAGAAAGTACACCAATGACAGATGCTCTAGGATCAATGTAGAAACAACACCATGAAAATTGAATAATGTTCTTCCCTTTAGGAAGAAACAATTCCATAGGTGTATCAATGAATCCTCCCGAATCTCTAGGAAGAATCCTCAAAATGTATGATATCTCAAGAAACTAAATAGGAATATTCAACACACAAGTATGATCAACCATTCAATGTGACATCTCAAGTGAAGTTTGAGACTCATGATGCCAATATCCAAAGACTCAAATGTCTTCTCTGAAGATAAAGAGTCATCCTCCAAATGTTGTATCAAAGGATCTACAATCATGTCAAACTCAATAGAAGGATCTAGTGAAGATTGAAGATGAGGGTTAGAGTGTTCCCTCAAAATAGCTGAAGAAGGATCATCCTCATCAAAGAGAAGATGAATGTCATACATGATGTCTCTCAAATAATCAATGTATAATTCTACAAAAAACCTGCAATGTCTGTCAAGAAGTCGTCCCAAGGAACTTGTATAGGGGAAAATGGTGAGCAATGATAAGGTAGAGATTGCTCCCCAAATTCCTTTATTTTTTTGTGTGTGGGTAGGGGTCCTATACAATTGGGAAATAGGAAAACCCAGTCTCTTTCTATCCAAGCTTGATTAGCAAAACTAGAGATGAAGAGTGCAAATACAAAATACATTGTCGAGAGTCGAGAGTCGAGAGTTATATTGTGCAAGCACATATTCAAAATCAGAATGGATTAGAAGAACATAATTTAGAAGTTGGAGATGAAGAAGATTTTCTAGCACAAGTGTCAGCTAGAAATGAAAATATTAAGACTCCAAGGTATGTAAGGTTAAATCATTCATAAAATCAGATTATTGGTGATAGAAACAAAGGTGTTCATACTAGAGGAAGAATTTATAGGAATGAAGTTTGTTTGATTTCTAAGATTGAACCTAAGGATGTTGATAAAGCATGCAAAGATGAATGTTGGTTCAAATCTATGGAAGAAGAATTGGAACAGATTGAAAACAATAAGACATGGATTTTTATTCCTATATCCGTGGACAAGAATGTGATCAGTATTAAATGGGTATTTAGAAAAAAATTGAATGAAGATGGTGAAGTGGTTTAGAACAAAGCTAGATTTGTCTGTAAGGGATATTCTTAGATGGAAGGTATTTATTTTGAGGAGACCTTTGCTCATGTTTCTAGAATTGAATTTTTTAGAATGTTTCTTTCATATGCTACTTACAAAAATTTCAAGGTATATTAAATGTATGTTAAGTCTGCATTCTTGAATGGAGAGCTGGTAGAAGAATTCTACATTGAGAAACCAGATGGTGTTTCATTGACTGATAAAGATGACATGGTTTTCTGATTAAAGAAAGCTTTATATGGATTGAAGCAATCCCCTATAGATTGGTATGTGAGGTTAGATAATTATTTATTTAAGATTGATTTCAATAAAGGTACCACTTATAGTAATTTTTACTTCAAATTTGTTGATGATATCATTTTTATTGTTGAAGTCTTTGTGGATGATATCATTTTTGGTGGAAATGAAAAGTTGAGTGAAGAATTTTATGATGAGATGTAGAAGGAATTTGAGATGTCTATGATAGGTGATATGAAATTCTTTCTTGGACTACAAAGTACACAAATAGATAAAGGTATTTTCATTTCTCAATCTAAGTATGTGAGAGAATTGTTGAATAAATTTGGAATGGATGATTCAAAACCTATAGGTACACCTATGTTTACTGGTTGTTAGTTGACAAAGATTGATGATACACCTAATGCAAATAAGAATAGATATAAATCAATGATTTTTTAGGTTGTTATACTTGACACAAACTAGACCTGACATTATGAATGTTGTTTGTATTATTTCTAGATTTCAAGCAGAACCGAAGGAATCACATGTTGTTGTTGTTAAGAGGATATTCAAATACTTGAGAGGAACAACTGATTATGGATTATGGATTGGTAAAGATGATGATTTAACATTGAGTGCATATACTGATGCAGATTAGGCAAGTAATGTAGATGGCAGAAAAAGCACTAGTGGTGGAGCATTCCTTTTAGGTAAGAGATTAATTTCATGGGCAAGTAAGAAAAAAAAATTGTGTATCACAATCTACTATTGAAGATGAGTATGTTTTTGCTGTTGATAATTGTACACAAGTAGTATGGATGAAATAAATGTTGAAGATATCAGAGTGACTATTGATGAGCCTATTGTTATGTATTGTGACAATTCAAGTGCTATTAATATTGAAAAGAACCTTATGTTGCATTCAAATACAAAGCATATTTCTATCAAATATCATTTCTTGAGAGACAAAGTCAGTGAAAAATAAGTTAGATTGGAGTACGTATCTACTAAAGAACATATTGTAGATATATTCACAAAGCCCTTACCAAAGGATACTTTTGAGCATCTTTGAGGTAAGCTTGGGGTGATTGCCCCTCCTGATCAGAGCTAGAGATGCATAAGTCCAATATGCTTACAGAGCTTTCATTCTTCCAAATTGATGTTTTGGTGGATACTCCTTAGGGGTAGTAGTGTGTAGTGAATGTTTCATGAGATGTGTTGTTAATATTTTTGGCATCTATGACTTAGTGCATACATGTGCCTTTGTCATTGATGTTAAAGGGGGAGATATATTCTTGTGAAAAAGCAAGATTTGGGAAGAGATATTTAATATGAGAGAGAGAGAGAGAGAGAGAGAGAGAGAGAGAGAGAGAGAGAGAGAGAGAGAGAGAGAGAGATGTCATATTGTGGATATTGTTGGTATTGTTGTTGATATTGTTTCTTTGTGCATTGATTGAATTTTTCACAGCATATGTTTCCATCCATGCCAACATATTGAGATTGCTGAGTTGTTGTTTATATTGTGCATATTTATGGTGGCCTTAATGTTTTTTCATTGATGTCAACATATTCCTACTGTTGGAGACAATGATCTTGGTATGTTCATTGAGATGATTTATGTGGTATGGCTATTGTATTGAAGATATAATTTTGTGATCATATAGTTGTCTTTAGGGATGTCTGTACTTGATACTGTTCAAGTGGTAGAGGTTCAGATATTATTTTGAGAGATTTATGATGGATTGTAAGAATTTTGGTAAGACAAAGAATAAAAATGCTAAGATATAGAAGCTCAATAGATAGTACAAAAGAGACAAATATGATATGATAAATTGATTTATTCAATAATGATCAAATAATAATGGATGCCCAATTGATAAATATAAAGTAGATGTGCCTAAATTTATAGGCAATGCATGATAACTAGGAGTGATGCAAGAGATAACCTACCAATCACACTAGGTGTAATCGCATGTCCACCAAAGGTGGTTCATCCTTAATTTTAGAATGTAGTATGCGCAAACATGTGCAACAATGAGAGAATGATAATGTAATAAGCACACTAAAGGTTGATCTCACACATAAAGTGGAAAGAGATAACAACCATCTCCACCTAAAGTGTAATTGTCCTACACCATGTGCTAAAATAAGATGTAAACTCCTAGGCATCTACAATGCAAAATAATATGCAATACATTATCCTAAGTAAGCTTAAGCAAAGTGTAATTAAGAATAATTAATTACACCAACACCTCCCCCTTAAGTTCAACTTAGGGGAATATACTTAAACTCACAATGCTAGATGACAATGCAAGATGGGTCTTGACTACAAGGCTATATTACGTACCCATGTACAATACGCAAGTGCAAAAGATATGCATTGTAATCTCTCACAAAGCATAGAAAGAGGGAAAAACACATAGGAAAAAACCTCCCCCAAAAAGAGATATAGAGAAAAAAAGATGCAGGGATGGATGGAGTAATCAAGACCCCCCCATTACGACATACATCATGCATATATAGTAAAAAATACCCCCATAGGAAGGAAATGAGGAGACATGATATCACCCCAATAATGAATAATCTCCTTCGAGGATGGTGAGTGATTGAAGGAATAATATAGTACAATGCCTACAAATAACATTTTTCCCCTTAGGAAGAAGATAGACCAAATATAGATGAAAGAATGCTTCCCATTGTGGATAGAAAGAAGGAAGGGGAAGAAAATAAAGTATGAAGTCTCTGAAGTGTGGTCATGTGTCACCATGTCTTTGGTTGATGAAGATGCCACAAATCAATTAGGATCAATCCTAATACAAGGTGATAAGCAGGGAGTTAATGGTAACTAATCCATGTAAGAATTTGGATCAAGCTCCAAAGACAAAGATGCATCCTCAAAATAGGAAGTAGGAAGAATCCTCAAAATGTATGATGTCTCAAGAAACTGAATAGGAATCTTCAACACATAAGTATGATCAACCATGCAATGTGGCATCTCAAGTGAAGTTTGAGACTCATGAATGCCAATCTCCAAAGACTCAAATGTCTTCTCTGATGATAAAGGGACATCCTCCAAATGTTGTATCAAAGGATCTAAAATCATGTCAAAATCAAAAGAAGGATCAAGTGGAGAATGAAGATGAGGGTCAGAGTGTTCCCTCAAAATAACCGAAGAAGGACCATCCTCACCAAAGAGAAGATGAATGTCATACATGATGTCTCCCAAATCATCAATGTAGGATTCCACAAAAAAGATACAATATCTGTCAAGAAGTCATCCCAAGGAACTTGTATAGGGGAAAATGGTGAGCAATGCTAAGGTAGAGATCACTCACTAAATTCCTTTATTTTTTTGTGTGGATAGGGGCATATACAATTGGGAAATAGGCAAACCAAGTCTCTTTGTATCCAATCTTGATTAGCACAACTAGAGATTAAGAGTGCAAATACAAAACCTAGATGCAAAGGGAGGAGGATAAAACTTGTTTCCTCTATTAAGGAATTAATGGATTTGACTAATTGACTAATGAAAAGTAAAGATCTGAAAAGTAACTAAGGATGACTGCTGTGATGATAGATATGAAAGTAAATTCAAGATTGGAGAAGGAATTGTGCACCTTGAAATGAATTAGGAGGTTATATGCCTTGAAACTATAATTTCTAGTCACAGACCAAAGCCGTTATGGATCTCGAACCCTGGCACCTTTAACTTTTGACTGTGAAAATATAAGGCTTCTAGGAACAAGTCAAATTTTTAGGTACAAGTCGAGATTCGACTACACCCATCTATTTGCAATTCCGCAGATAACCCCAAAAATGCCCAAATCCAATTCCGCAGATCCCAAAACTTGTTCCTACACATAGGAAAAGGGAAATTGTTTATGGAAAGGGGATTTCCTTGGTCAATTCCCCGTTTAGGAATTAACCTTTAAATTGATATATAAATGCAAATCTAAAAAGGAAAGGAAGGTAAATGTTTGAGTCACCTTGTGTAAAACCCTAATGAATAGATGTAGAAATCACACAAATTCATGAAGATGCTTGCATTTGAACTTGTAATGGAGATGTAGGAAGATCAAGGATGTCATCACCAATGTATGAGATCCATAATCACCATCCCTAGATCATGAATGTAATTATGCCACTTTAAGAAGAATGGAATGGACCTCCTTGTGCTACTTGAGAAGCTCTCTACTTGGCCATCATGGGAGATAAATATTGCATTAAAGGAAGGATATTGAGTTTCTTGAATGGATATATGAAGAAGAACTGGAGACCTTGGATAGATTCCTTACCTTCACCACTTGAGTGCTTCAATGCTTGAATTCTTATGCTTGTTGATATCTTGAATATATTCTTTTGTATGTTTCAAAATGAGGGGATAAAGCATCCTTTTAAACTCATTTTGAGATTCAAATGCGGGTAGGCCAACACAAAAAAGAAATGGGAAAGACATAGAAATAAGGGTCCCAACATCTAGCTCTAGGCCCAATCAAGACAAACCTATAGGGGATGAAGTCAAATTTCAAACTCACCCCTGGGGTGGAGTTAAACTTTGACTGTACCCCTAGGTAAAAATGCCTAGGATAGGTTGGAGACTCATCGAGAGATGTGAAAAATTTGCTGGGAAAAAAGGGACAAACGAGCATAACCGACAGCCAGATCTCAAAATCAATGAAATGGGGTCAATAGGTCCTTAAGACATCCAATTATGGGTGCTAACTTTTTAGGATGATACATTTAACACCCAATTTATCAGGAGTATGAGATAAACTCATGCTCATGCAAAAGTAGATCCGATGCTGAGGGATGATCTCATCAAGGCTAAGGAATAAGAAAACATTAAGCCCCCAAGTGACTTAAGTTCTTATTGAATATAAACCCAGATGTGTGTGTGTGTGTGTGAGAGAGAGAGAGAGAGAGAGAGAGAGAGGTGATCCATGAAATATAGAAGGAGAAGGGAAATTGAAAGTCAATTCCACCTTCATAAGGAATGTGCATGGAGTTTCTTAAAAGAGAGATAAGGTACGTGGAAAAGTATTGTCTTCCACATGGATCAAAATGAAAGATCAGGCATGTGGGAAAGCATTGTCTTTGACCTGGATCAAAATAAAAAGAAGATCAGGCATGTGGAAAAGCATTGTCTTCCATATAGATCAAAATAAAAAGTAGATTAGGCATGTGGAAAAGCATTGTATTCCACATGAATCAAAATTAAAAGGGGATTATGGATGTGGAAAAGCATTGTCTTCCACATTGATCAAGAGGAAAGATAAGGCATGTGGAAAATAATTTTCTTCCACGTAGATCAAAAGGAAAGATCAGGCATGTGGAAAAGCATTGTCTTCCACATGGATCAAAAAGGAAAGCTAACATCAAACCACTATGACTATGTGAAAAGTGAGAGGAGTGTATTCCCCCATGTTAAAGAAATTTCAAGCACCTTAATAGGAGAAATATCTTTAATAAAGTGTACATGCATCCACCAAAGATGTTTCCACTATGAAATGCCCCTAAGTAGGAACAAATAAAGGGAAATAAGTACATGAAAAAGAGAGATCACAAAATGGATCTACTAACCCTGGGGTCAATATGATCATATGATAATATGTATATGTATATTATATCAAAATAAATTTTCATCATTCCCCAAAGGTAGCAGAGCTACCCTTACAATGGAAGAATGACACGTAAGAGTCACAAAGAAGAGTCTTTTTGGGCGGCATTGTGGAGACCCCAAAAAGAGAAAGGTTTCTACCACTTTACATCATCACCAAGCAAACAACACAAAGGCATATTGATGAACAATCACACATGCATAACATAAAATGAAACAATATATAAAAGAAGAGAGATACAAATAGAGGAATGTTTATGACATTGTGATTTCCTTATCACTTGGTGTCAATGGAGAAACAAGGGTTATTTACATAAATATAAAAAAAATAGAGAGAATGCAACACAACATTGGGTAAGCACAATACTACAACACATGCAAACATATAAAAGGAATCCACCGTGCTAGAGGAGCTAGTCAAGTGTATTGCCTGCTCCCCCAACTCTGCCTGTAATTTTTTGGGAAGGTGGGAAACTTGCAAGAGGAGAAACATAAAGCATGACAAATAGAACAATGACTAGTTCCAAACAATAACCATGATATAAAGATAGTTCATTTTGTTTGTCACTAGGATTGATGTATAATTTCTGCAAAAACATGTTAGGAAAATCATGATCAAGATCTATAATATCGTAATCATTAGAATCAATAACATCATGTGTATCATTGTTAGACTTAAAAATTTCATCATCAAGAGTACATTATTCATCTAAATTAATTGTAATAAAATCTAAGATACAAATTGAATTATCATGTTTGCATATTTTTCTCCTTTTCAAATTTACTTCCTCTTTGAGCTCAAGCATGGGTTGGAAAAGAGGAATGGCAGAATCATATGGTGTATTAGAAGAAGAAATATTTTGAGAGGCACAATAATGGGAGTTAGCATGAGATTTAGGATTTTGGTCAAGAGTATGAAAATTATGCAAGCTTTTACTTGAAATAGGTTGAGGTTCAGGATCAATGACCATAGGGACATTTTATTTTTTAGGAGGAAGAACTGGAGGATCCACACTAGGAAGATGTATAGGATGTATGAAATAAAGAGGAGGTATATAAGGTGTAGGAAGAATTCTAGGAGAAGAGGATGGTAGAAACTTAGGATTTCAAATTTCACAAATCTTCTAGATTTTATAGTTTTGATATGAATGGAAAATGTTATCAAGATGAGGTTGAGTTGGTCGAGTCAAGGAAGGCCAAAAGAAATCCAAGTCAAGAGAATCTCTCAAGGCTGGAGGTTTGTAAAGGATATGGCTAATTGTCATGATTTATCCATTATTAGGGAATTTAATTCATTTATGAAAAGGAGATACCATGGCTCTCATGGATGTAAGCCAAGGAAGGCCAAGTTTAACTTGAAATTCATTCAAGGTTGGGATAACGGTAAAGGTGACATCTAAATATTTATTACCAAATTCAAAAAGAAAGGATATGGAACCATGATAAGGATAAAGTAAACCATTGCATGTTTGAATTATCATAGGGAAGTATTCATAAACAACAGACTGCAATTGTCCACTAAAAAGATGTTCTTTAGTTATCACATTCACCATGGAATTAGGATCAATGATGACACCACATGAAGAAATACCATTGATCTTGGCAACTATGTATAAAGGACCATCAAGAGCTTGAATTATTTCAACAAGATGAAAGGTGTTAGAATTCAAAGAATTTAATCACCAAGATCCTTTGTATGCAAAATACCTGTCACAAAAGCAAAGAATGGAGACACAACTCATAATGATTTGAAAGATGAAATATTCATTCAGAGAGAGAATAGAGGGAATTACAAAAGAATTAATAATTGCAAAAAGATCAATCCTTATAAAGGAGATTGAACACGAGAAGATGGAGAAACCTAGGTTGCATGATAATAAATAATAATAGAATTAATTATTATATGCCTAAAGTTTAGCTTAAGTAAACTAGAGATAAAAAGGTGAGTGAATAATTAAATTAATAAGTGAAAATACCTTTTTACTCTAACACCCCCTTAAGATAAACTTGGAGAGAAGCTAAAAACCTATAAATAATTATTGAAAGCAGGAAATGGGTCCCGACAACAAGGTCAAATCAAGTACCCAAGTACAAAAAGTCTCTGTAAAGAGGAGAAAAGGAGAAAACCCAGTGGAAAAAACCCCTCTCCAAAAAGATATGAAGACTAGTGAAGGACCAAATAAGCCTCCAAACTAGAGAATGTCCCATAAGATAGGAACAAAGGAAGAACATGAAGAACATCACTGAAACATGAAGTTGCAAACACTGTTGGAACCTCCACTATAATAGAACATGATCAGGTAGAGAAGACTGTAAACAAAGTCTGAAGATTTAACCAATCGAAGATGGAAGGATGTCTCCAAAACATGAATGAAAGAGTGTCCATATGGTAAATGATCTATCTCACTGAAATGCATAGGTACCCAACCATTGCATCCACCTAGTACATAGGAAAAAATACTAAATACATAGATCACTTCATCGAACCAAGGAAGTATTAGAAACAACAAGAGATACCCCCCCATAATGTTGATAAGGGAGAGGCATGACAAATACACTAGACCAGACTGCTAAGAATGACTGCATGATATAGAACTAGGAACATAGAAAGTGCAATAGAAAGTACAAACACATATAAAGGATGGTGTCATGGAGGAAACACTCTCTTGACACACATCATGAGGCTAATGTCATGGAAGAATAACTCACTTGAAAAAGGTAGATGAAAAGGAAAGAAAACATCAAACCCCCCATGACACTTTATGTAGTGCAAGTACAAATAGGCACAAAAATGTCTAAGATCCCAAGTATGCATCAGATGACACTTTATGCCAGTGCATTTGAAAAAAGAAAAACTAAAGAAATAGATGTCTATAATGCTCAGGAATGACAAAAAGTTGTAAGAATATAGGTAACAACTAAAAAGGAGTCATCCCATGCAAGGAAAACAATCCCAGGACTTGAAACATCCAAGATATCCACCAGATTGAAAAAAAGCAAAAAACTAAATTAAATATACCTAGAGAAGATTTTGGAAATGAGACCCATACAAGAAGGATAAGAGAACCAAATTTACAACGACATGCAGAAGTCAAAAAATGGAGTCCAGAGGAGCAAGATATGGTGATCAGAGTGAAAAAAGGAACCTTGACTTTGACTTACAAAAAACCTTGTAAGATGACAAAATCAGAAAACCAAACCTGGGAAATTAGATCAAGCTCGAATCTAGATTTTTGATGATATCTCATTTGGTAAATAGGAATGAAAGAAGTCTCCATATGGTAAATGACCCATCTCACCAAAATGGATAGGTACCCATCCACTGCATCCACCTAGTACATAGGAACAAATACTGAATACATAGATCACTCCATCAAACCAAGGAAGCATTAGAGACAAATGGAAATATTCCCCCTTATAATGTTGATTATGGAGAGGTATGATAGGTACACTAAAAGAGGTTACCAAGAATAACTGCATGTCAAAGAAAGTACAAACACATATAAAGGATGGTGTCAAGGATGATAAATCTCTAGACAGACATAATGAGGATAATGTCATGGAATGAACACTCACTTGGAAAAGGTAGATCAAACCCCCCCATGGGATTTTATTACATAGTGCGAGTACAAACATGCACAAAATGTGCAAGATCCCAAGCATACAATGATGACACTTTATCTCAGTGCGTTTGCATAAAACAAATGATACAGAAAGATGTCTACAATGCTCATGAATGACATAAAGGTGTAAGAATATATGTAATAGCTAAAAAGGAGTCATCTCATGCAAGGAAAATGATCCCAGGACCTGAAACATCCAAGATATCCACCCTATTGTAGAAAAGAAAAAAACTTGAATAAAATGTACCTAGAGCAGATTCTAGTGATGAGACCCATACAAGAAGAAGGAGAACAAAACCAACTTTCCAATGATGTGCGAAAGTCAGAAAATGGAGTCTAGAGGAGAAAGATATGGCTTCCAGAGTGCAAATAGGAACCCTATCTTTGATTGAAAAAAAACCTTGCAAGATGGAAAAATCAGAAAACCAAACCTAGAAAATTAGATTGGGCTCAGAATCATCTTTCTGGCGATATCTCGTTTGGCAAAAAATGCCTCTGTTTGCTCAAGATACGAGAAAAAAACTGAAGAGGGCTCTAGAACAAGAAGAACTCCAAGTGATCTCAGCAAAATCTGGCAAAGCTCCACTAAATCTGGCGGTACCGCTAAATTTGGTAGGACTGCCAAAATTGGCAGAGGTACCAAGGAAAAGAAAAAATTAAAAAAAAATATTTATTTATTTTTTTCTCCACCGGTACTATGGTGTGAATTTTTAGGTGGCACAGAAATTGAGGCAACATGAAAAACAAGGCATTTTTTCCTCGAAAAGTGTGCCAAGGTTATGCATGCAAAAAAGAGGGCCCATATTTCAACTATGTTCAAATTGGATGAACCTTATATAAAATAGGAGTTTTTGGGCCTTCCGGATGCAACCGTGAGGTCAGTTTGTGCCCAAAGTGCTCCGAAAAATAGCTCCCCCTAGATCCATACAAACAAATCTGAAAAATTGAAACCCTCAGCACTCCAAAAAATCTCTAAAAAACTCAAGAACGAGCAACAACAACAAGACTCTGATACCATGTTATAATTTGAAGAATTCAATCACCAAGATCTACTATAGGCAAAATACCTATCACAAAAGCAAAGAATGGAGACACAACTCATAATGATATGAAAGATGAAATATTTATTCAGAGAGAGAATAGAGGGAATTACAAAATAATTAATAATTACAAAAATATCAATCCTTATAAAGGTGATCGAACACCAAAAGGTGGAGAAACCTAGGTTGCATGATAATAATTAATAATAGAATTAATTATTATATGCCTAAAGTTTAGCTTAAGTAAAGTAGAGATAAAAAGGTGACTGAATAATTAAATCAATAATGATTTAATTAATAAGTGATTTTTTTTTAACTCTAATACAAGGATCAAGGTGTGGTTTGGGCTGGACTTGTTCAACAAGGATGAAAACATGACTATGGTCATCACTTTCCATATGATACTCAACGGGTTGAGAAGACGACGAAGGTTTGGTGGACTTAATAATATTGGTGGTATGAGATGACAAAGGATTATTATAAATTTGCAAATTTTTGATGGGAGGTGCTACAAATTTGTTTCATTGATCATTGACACCTTTGATAGATATAGCATTGAAATCAATAAGGTCTTGTTTCTCAGATTTCAGACGAAAACATTTTTCAGTATCCTGTCTAGGCTGATGATGGTATTGGCAAAAGGATTTTTGGTCAAAGGAATTTGGAAGGATCAATTGGTTTGATAGGAGGAAGTGTTAAGATTTTATCATTAATCAACTTCAACATCACATTATGCAAAGATTCATAAAGTTGTGTAAAATTATGATATGGTTTAAAATAAGATGACAAAGGAGCCACACCTTTGGATGTTGCTACCACCTGTTTGTCAACATTGCTGGGTGTGTTTAATTTTATGAAGTTATTTTGTTTCTAAAATTTGTTGAAATTTATAGAGGTGGCATCACTCTTATCAACAAGAGGAATTGGAGTGTCACTCACAAATTGACTCACTTGAGTTTGATAACTATGAAGCACTGCACAAAGTTGAGTAAATGAAGAGAATTTAGAAAGAAAAATATTATCTCTAACACCTTTTATAAATTATAAATAAACATGTGTTGAACATCATTATCAGGCACATGATAAGAAATTTGAGCATGAAAATGCTTAAATATACCAATAAAATCAGTCACTTTTTCTTTAACACCTTGTTTATAATTCATTAAATCAGTTAAGGAGATTTGAGGACCAATGTTATTTTAAAATTGTTGGATAAAAGTGTTAGAAATCTTGTGAAAAGAGTCAATGGAGTACGAGGGTAATGAAAAAAACCATTGTAAGGCCTTACCTTGAAAGGTCCCAGTGAACAATTTTTTCATAAACCTTTTTATCATGAGAGAAATCACTACACATTGTTTGGAATGTTTCTACATGAGTCAAAGGATCACCCTGTCCATTATAAGTCTCAAGATGAGGGATCTACATGTAGTGTGGGATCAAGACACAAATGATGTATAAAGGCAAAGGAACATAAATGTTACATTTAGGAATGTTGAATTTGGATTGCATTAAAGAAGAAAATTGTTGTTGAAAAGAAGACACAGTTTGAGCTATATTGTTGATGGCTGGATCAATACAATGAATTGTAGGAAGAGATGTTTTGGAAGTGTTTGGCATATTTTTGGACATAGCGGGAATTGTGGGATATGAAAAGGGCACACTATGATAAGTGGGCATGGTTTTAGGAAATGAAATACTTGGCATACGTGAAGGAAAAAAAAGAGCACTAGGATTAGGAAGGCTGACATGAATAGGATTGGAAGGTTGAAAGGAATTTGTGATGATAGGTGGAGCATAAGTATAAATTGAGTGAATTAAAGTGGGAATAGGATTGGAAATATCAACACTAGGAGGAGGTTGATTGTATCCTATCTCTTGAGAATCTTCTTGAATGTGCTTAACATTGTTATGAACAATTTGGGATAAGGAACAAATGAAATGAATACCATGTTCATCATTTTGGATGTATTTCTTTAAACTACCAATCAAGGCTAAAGATTTAGGATTAGATTGTTCATGACTTAACCAATGTTAAAATTTGTCCATGTTTGTGGAGAGATTTTGGATTTTCTCAGGAGAAACTCTTAAGGCTTCCTCTTCATCATGAGAAGAGTGAGAATAATTATTGTCAAGAGATGGGGGAAGTTTGTGGTTATTCATGTTGGTATCATCAAGATTCAAAAATAAGGCTCGGGATTAAAGGAACCCATATGTCTACAACTTCTCCTAACCGAAATACTATATGAAGGACTAAAAGTAACAATGATCATGCAAGGAATGTTTGAAAGGGAAATGTCAGACACTGTTCCTATGTGGCCTCCCGCCCCTTCTGATAAGATCCCCCGCCTGGATCTGGAAATTTCTCCCAGGCGAGAGGAAGGAGAAATGGAAAAAGAAGAAACTGATGATGGGTGGTCACTTCCCGACCAGACCCCTGGGCCCAATGTTTGGGGCAATCCAAATGATAAAGATCCCCTGCCCTCTTCTGCTATTGCTCTTGCAGCCTGAGGGATTCTTATATGTTTTTTTGATGAATAGTTGTTTAATTCCAACGTGAAGCCGAGTGACTCTTTGTAGAGTGATTTTTATCCCCCGAGATTTTTTTGTGAATACTATACTTTATTATATTATTAATAGTAAAGGCCTCTATTCATTAAAAAAAATAGAAGATCTAATATTATGTAAAACATAATAGTAATGTAGATCTAATCTAATTTTAAGATTAAGAGAATTAATGTGTTGTTTGATTAAGGATATATCAAAATGCATAAATTGTAGTATTATGATGTGAACACATACAACCAAGAAATAGATATCAAATGCATAAATAATTCACACCAAAGGGGCATCCAATGATCACATGAAAAGAAGGTATCATGCATCCGGTTCACCAAAATGTATTAGGGTGAACTCAAGCATATAATATAAAGATTATCCAACTATCAAATCAAAATATAACATGAATGAAAGTGGTAGGTTCACAAAAATGTATAGGGGAAAATGGTGAGCAATGCTAAGGTAGAGATCACTCACCAAATTCCTTTATTTTGTTTTGTGTGTGGGTAGGGGGACTATAAAATTGGGAAATAGAAAAACCCAACCTCTTATATCCAAGCTTGATTAGCACAACCCAAGATGAAGGATGCATAAACAAAACCTAGATGCAAAGGGAGGAGGATAAGACCTGATATTAAGGAATTAATGGATTTTGACTAATTGATTAATGAACAAGTAAAGATCTAAAAAGTAACTAACGATGACTATTGAAATGATAGATCTGAAAGTAAATGCAAGATTGGAGAAATATTTATGGACCTTAAAATAAATTAGGAGGTTATATGCCTTGAAACTACAATCTGGGACCTTGGAACCTGTAACTTACGACTGTGAAAATTTGAGAATTCCAGGAACAAGTCTAATTTTTAAGTACAAGTCAATATTCGACTACACCTCTCTGTTTGCAATTGTGTACTTTCTAATTTTGATCTATGAAATAACCCCAAAAATGTCTAAATCCAATTCCCTAGATCCTAAAACGTATTCCTACACTCAAAAAAAGGGAAATTGTTTATGGAAAGGGGATTTCCTTGGTCAAGCCCTGATTTACGAATTAACCATGGAATTGATATGTAAATGCAAATCTAAAAAGGAAAGGAAGTGTAACATATAAAATAGAGGTCACCTAAATGTAACATAAGAACATGTAACATTTGAAATATACGGGGGGGAAGATAAGATATTCCTCTTCTATCCCAAGATGCACAAATGAACGATCCAAATTGATTAACCCCAAGAGAGGGATCAATGCACAAATGAATCAACCATTTGGAAATGAGAGTAAGGAAGAAGATCTTAAATTCCATGTTTTATGGAAAGGAATGAATGTGTGATAGATTTAAAATGATTAGGGATTTGAATTGAAATGGATAGGAGAAAAGTACTAAACTTGAAATATTGCAGATCAAAGAATGCTATTTTCTGGGGTCTGTAGACTATTTTTGGAAAAAATGAAGTATGATCCAGAACTGGAATGTAGAGATGAACAAAACCCAAAAATCATTTTCCATTCCAATGTTGTCTTATGAAAAAGGTCAACCTTGAAATATTGCAGATCAAAGAATGCTATTTTCTGGGGTCTGTAGACTGTTTCTGGAAAAACTAAAGTATGATCCAGAATCGGAACGCAGAAACGAACAAAAAATAGAAATTGTTTTCCATTCTGATGTCCTCTTATGAAAAAGGTCAACCTTGACCCACAAATGTCAACCCCGACCCAATAATGTCGACCCTGACCTGCACAGATCCGAAAGTGACTTTGTTCACGGATCCTGAAAGTTTGTCGAAAAAGGGTATCCAGATCTGAGTCCAAATCCGTAGTCCCAAACCTGTACCTACAAGAAAAAGAGATTTGTTTGTTGGGGGGGGGGGTTTCCTTGGTCAAACCCCAGTTTTGGAATTAACCTCAAATATATGTAATTGAAATTGCAGGAATAGACAAAGTAAATGCATAAATTCACCTTGCTTGTAAAAGTCTTTGTGGAGGATTCGAATCCTTGAATCCACAAGTATGTATGCACCAATGGATCTATAATGTATAATTTAGGATGTCTTCAATCAATTTCTTTTAGATCTCCAACACCAAGTCTTGAATGGGTTCTTGAATTGGAAGAAGCTTAGAGGAAGGTGGATGGAGAGATCACTAAAAAGGGCACTATGTAGCTTGAATCCTTCAATGGCCTCCAATGGATCTCCTTCATAAAAATGGATGCTTGAATGCTTGAGAATGGATGAATGCTTTCTTGAAATATTTCTTTAATTCTTGCTTGAATTTCACTTGAAGATAGTTTGAGAATGCTTGATCACGATTAGAAGACTTAGAGAAAATGAGAGAGAAAGCTTCCCTTTTATATGGAATTAGGGCACAATCTCCTAAGGAGGACTACATAGGAAGATTAAATTCCCATTAAAGCCTTTACCCCTAGGATAGGACCTATATTAAATATAATTTAGGAATCAGTGCTTCAAAACTCGAAACAACCGACCCGGAAGCGGGAAAGAACTTTTTGCAAAGATCGACATCTGGAAACTGGAAGAACCTGAACTTTGAACCCTAGGTCAAGGTCAAGGTCAACACTGACCTAGGTCATGGTCGAGGTTGACATAGACCTAAAAGTTCAACCCTGACCCTGAAGCCCAGAATCACCAATCTGCAGTCCAGAATGTAGAAATCAAGCTAAATAGGAGTGGAAAGAGGGACAAAATAGGGGGGAAGCCATGTCAAGATCAGGAACCCATTCAAGGCACTTGCCATGAGCCCAAACCACTTACTCAAAAGGCTAAACACATCTACAATGGAAGTGCTTCCATTTTCTGACTATACATTTAGCCCCCACTTTAGCAAGAGTATGGACTCAACACAAACTCTTGGTAAAGGAGAACATAGAGAAAGATCAATCTTATTGGAATCAACAGGGACAAATAAATCCTCAAGCCCCCAAGGGACTTAAGTATTTATCAACCCTAAGATCACGATAAGAGAGACATCACTGGTCAAAGAGAAAGAGAGATAGAGGAGTGGTTATCTCACCCAGTAAGATGTGTGTATCTCACTGTGAACCACAAAAAGGATAGGATGGCCCACCAAGCAATAACTTGATAGTAACCCCATAAAGTTGTGCACCTTCTGGTGGCTTTGTGCATGTATGTAGTGCGTCTTCTGACAGCTTTTATGAAGTACCCATGGATCCATATTCTTATATCACCATGGAATACATTTATAAAATGTGTATCTCTTCAGGATTTAGCAACTTATGTGCATTACCTTCTAAGGATTTAGCATATTGAATTTTAATTGAATACGTATCTCTTCAGGATTTAGCAACTTATGTGCGTTACATTCCGAGGATTTAGCATGTTGTAAAACAAGATGTTAGAACAAAAATGCATAATATAGAATGAGGGAGGCCGTGTATATGCCCCCCTCCTTAATATGGAAAAGTACATACTATTTTGACATGTTAAGGAAAGAAAGGATCAAGGATAAAGCCTTCCTCAACATCAAGACAATATCCATAGACAACACCCAGTCCAAGCCAAGAAGGTCACAGCTCCTATGAGGCCA